>CAUYPO010089113.1:0-30824 GCA_963574435.1 Cheirogaleus major | reverse complement strand
TGTGGGTCCTGTTTCAGTCTTCTACATGTGGCTATCCATTTTCATGAGCATGTGATGTTTTTCTATTTGTGTGTGTCATCTGTGATTTCTTTTATCAGTGTTTTGTAGTTCTCTTTGTAGAGATCTTTCACTTTCTTGTTTAAGTATATTCCTAGGTATTTTATTTTCTTTGTAGCTATTTTGAATGGTATTGGGTCTTTGTCTCTAAGCTAGAGTGCTATTTTATACAGATATGCTACTGATTTATGTTCATGGATTTGGTATCCTCAGATTTTACTGAATTTATTTATCAATTCTAGGAGTTTCTTGGTGGAGTCTTTGGTTTTTTGTAGATACAAGATCATATTGTCAGCAAAAGAGGTAATTTTTTCCTCTCTTTCCCAATTTGAGTACCCATTATTTCTTTGTCTTGATCTGTGTAGGACTTCCAGCACTATCTTGAATAGTAGTGTGACAGTGGGCTACCTCTTCTTCTTCCAGTTCTTAAGTGGAATGCCTTTTCTACATTTCCCCATTCTGTATGATATTGTCTGCATGTTTGTCATATATGCATTTTATAATTTTGAGATCTATTTCTTCTATGCCTAGATGGCTGAGGATTTTATCATGAAACAACACTGTATTTTATGGAATATATTCTCTGCATCTATTGAAATTATAATATTGTCTTTGTTTTTGCTTCTTTTTATGCGGTGAATCACATTTATCAATTTGCATATATTGAAACATCCTTGGATCTCTGGTCTGAAACCCACATGGTCATGGTGAATTATCTTTTAGATGTGCTGTTCAATTTGTTTTGCTAGTATTTATTTGCAGATATTTGCATCTGTATTTATAATAGAAATTGGTTTGTAGTTTTCTTTTGTTGTTGTTGTTGTGTCCTTTTTTGGCTAGTGTATCAAAGTGGTACTGGCTTCATAGAATGAGTTAGTTAGGATTCCCTCCTTCTTGATATTATGGAATAGTTTCTGTAGGATTGGTAGCAGTTCTTCTTTGTATGTCTGGTAGAATTGGCTGTGTATCTGTCTGGTCTGGGGCCTTCATTTGTTGGGAGATTTTTAATTACTACTTCAATCTCACTGTTCGTTATTGGTCTGTCCAGGATTTGTATTTCCTCTCTATTGATGCTTAGAAAGTTGTATGGTTCCAGGAATTTATTCATTTCTGCTACATTTTCTAGTTTGTGAGTATAGATGCTTTCATAGTTTCAGTGGTATCAGTTGTAATGTCTCATCGTTTTTCTTATTGAATTTATTTGAGTCCTTTCTCTTCTATTTCTGGTTAATCTAGCTAGTGGTCTATCTATTTTGTTTATCTTTTCAAAGAATCAACTTTTTGTTTTTTTGATCCTTTGTATTGCTTTTTGGTTTCTGTTTGGTTTAGTTCTGCTCTGAGTTTTGATATTTCTTTTATTCTGCTAGCTTTGGGTTTGGTTTGTTCTTTTACTAGTTCCTGGATGTATGAAAAAAAGTTTGTAATTTGTGGTCTTTCTGTCTTTTGATGTAAGAATTTAAGGCTGTGAACTTCCCCCAGCCCTGCTTATTCTTTATCCCATAAATTTTAGAAACTTGTGTTGTCTTTGTCATTCAGTTTTAAAAATATTTGGATTTTCAACTTATTTCATTATTGACCTAAGGATCGTTCAGCAGGAGGTTGTTAACTTGCATGACTTTGTGTAGATTTGAGAGTTACTCTTAGAATTGATTTCTAGTTTTATTCCACTGTGGTCTGAGAACATACATGGTGTGAATTTGATTTTCCTGAATGTGCTGAGACTTGTTTTCTCACCTAAAATATGATCTATCTTGGAAAATGTCCCACGTGCTGATGAGAAAAATGTATATTTTACATTTTTTGGTAAAATGTTCTGTAAATTGTGTTAGGCCCATTTGTTGTAGAGTATTGTTTAAATCCAGTGTGTCTTTGTTAATTATCTGCCTTAATGGTCTGGCTAGCTCTGTCAGTGTAGTGTTGAAGTCCCTGCCTGTTATAATGCTGTTTTTTTTTTTTATTTCTAGTTTCCTAAGTTGGAAAATTAGCTTATTGATTTGAGATACTAATTTTTTAAAGTAGGCATTTATACCTCTAAATTTTTGCATAAGCACTGGTTTAGCTTGATCCTATATGCTTTGGTTAGATTTTCATATATCTCAATTTATTTTCCGATATCCCTTGTGATTTCTTCCTTTAGCCATTGGATATTTGGGAGCATGTTGGTTAATTTACACACATTTGTGAATATATTATTTTCTCTCTATAACTGATTTCAAATTTACTTGCATAGTGTTTGGGGAACATACATTTTATGATTTAAATCATTTTAAATTTATCAAAAATTGTTTTATGCCATAATACCTGGAGAATATTCCATGTGTACTTGAGAATGTATATTCTGTTGTTGTTGTATGAAGTGTTCCAATTTATGTTATTTCCAGTTGGTTTATATTGTTCCAACGTTCTATTTGATTTTTGATCTCTTGTGTAGTAGTTCTATCCATTTTGAAAATGGCTTATTAAATTCTCCAACACTTGTTTAATTTTTAATTTCTCTCTTCAATTCTGTCAAGCTCTTCAAATCTGATTATTTTTCAAAGAAAAAAAACGTGTAAGGTAGCTACGCAATTTATTTTAAAAATAAGTAAATGTATAAATAAGTGAGTAAATAAAAGCATAATTGTGGCTGAAGTTTATTTCTGCATAATTTTTTGTTTGTCAGTTACCCACCTATTCCAAAATCATACTGACTTTGGTTGCCCAAAGATTTCACCAGGGTCCTTGAAAGGTCAATTTTAGATTGTTGTGTGTACCATGGCAGCTCTCTTCAAATAATACCATTTTAAGTCATTGCCATGTCTTATGGTGTTGTGAGGAAAAGTTCCCTATATATTTAAGAAAGAATAAAAAATGTATATATTTCTTTTTCATTACATGATTCCATTATGAGGGGGTGGGTTGGAGACTTAGAGATTTATAAACTATTCAAGCATGGCTACTTCTTTTCAGTCAAGAAGACTTTAGAATTAAACATAATTAATTCTATTATAACAACGAGCTCAGAAAATATTACTAAACAACACTTATTCAAACAAAGCTTTGAAAATATTTCTAATGTTAGGTATTCAATTTCAAAATTTGAATTTTATCTATAACTCTTAAGTATCCTATATTTCTTGTCTTACAATAATAAAATGTAATGATTTTATATTTTTAATGCTTCGCTATCCAAAAGGGGTTTCATCTGTGTCATCTTAGAAGTGAAGTCTTGTTAGTGTGCCTGGGGGATTGGTTCCAAGTCCTTCAGTGGATAGCAAAATCCAAGTATTTTCATGTCCCTAGTATAAAATGGTGTAGCGTCTGCATACAAACTATGCAAAATCTCCCATATACTTTATATCATCTCTTGGTTCCTATACTATCTAATATAATGTAAATGCTATGTAAATAGTTATTATACTTTAGTGTTTAGGGAATAATGACAAAAAAGTTTATATACGTTTAGTACACATGTATTTTTTTTCAAATATTTTCAGTCCGAAGTTAGTTGAATCTGTGGTTGCAGAATCCAAAGATACAAAGGACTGATTGTAGTTCTGCTTGAATGAAATCAATAAAATCCAGTAAATTTCATTTCAGATACCTTCAAATTTACAATTAAGGCAATTAACATTAATCAATTTATGTGTGTTTCAATTCAGCATGCATTTATTAATTTGTAACTATGTGCATCATGTGTTAAACTTTGTGGAGTTATGAAAATATAACATGATTTGCAGTCAAGGAGAAATCCTTTCAGTTTAGAATTGGCCACTAATCAAATCTCGGGGGTATGATTGCTAACAGTAGAATTTGTATTCCTATATGAAAGGCAAGTGAAGTAATTAGAAAATATTTCTTAGAGGAGGAAACTTTTGCTTAATCTTGAGGCAGAGTACAGTGGAGAAATATTTGGGTTTTCCTAAGAACTTTATATATGAGGCTACAAATGTATGAGGAAGAAGGCCACATTAGGGATTCTGAAATCAAAGTTAAAAAGCATTCTTGTATATAATAATGCAAGGGTAAATACTTCCAGCCTTAAATTACACTGGATAGTACAGAAGACCATGAAGTGTACTGAATGAAACTTACAGAGCCACTTTCAAATTTCCTCAATGTATGGAGCAACTAGAATCATCTTATCACTACAGCTGGACAATACATGAATGCTAGAAGAGAATGCGAAGTAGTGAGATAATCCCTCAGAAACTTTAGAACTCAATCAACCTAATTCAATGGTCACAATATAGTTGTTAGGGCCCACTTGCAAGGCTAATTTTATTTCTCTCACATCCACATCAATCTGTCAATGGTTTCCTTTCCTTTCCTTTTGTGTTAACAGTCTTGCTCAAAGGTTAGAAACTAGTTTTTCTCTAAGGTGAAATGAATTTTGTATTTGTTATTTATACTTTTTTGGCCAGAAAAATTACCAGGTTCAAGGACACAAAGGAAGAGAGGTAGATTTTTGATCTTGAGTGAAACATTTAAAAATATATACTTTAGCAGTGGCTCTTTGGAAAATATAAAACATTTTGCATACTGTAGATAAGAAGACTAGAATTCTCAATGTTCTTCAGCCAGACAGGAGGCCATTCCGAAAGCACAGACAAGCCATGTTAGAATATAGAAGTTCTGGAGCAGAAGAAAGAGAAGAGAGAACTAATTTTAGAGACACTTTACTGGGTAAAAGTCTCCTGTGAAAGAATCAGGCAGCAATTACCCTACTGCCGCAGCTTCCCCAGTCTTCAGGGAGGGATATTGGTGTAGTTTTCTTTACCATAGTAAATTAGAAGAATTGGGGGCAGTGGATCATACAAGCCCTTTTCTTCTATCAGAGTGGTTCACAAACCAAAAATATTTGAGTACTACTGTTGTAGATATAGCATTCAGATATTTCTATTAATACTTTTCTATTTTCATCCAGGTTTTTAGCATTATATGGATTTGTCCTAAGGGTAGTTTTTGCCAGTTCTTTTCTTAAATGGTGTATTGAGGTATATTATATAAATCATAAAATTCAACCATTTTAAGTGAACAATTTGATGAGTTTTAGTATATTCACAATCTTGTGTATCCATCAACAAAATCTAATTTTAGAAGATTTCCATCATCTCAAAAGAAATCTTGGGCATATGTGTAATCATTCCCCATTTCCTTGCCAATTCTTTTTATGCTTTGATCAGACACTGTGCTTGTATATGAGACATACAAGCCAGACATGAGCTGGGCTTTTTGCATTCTTTTTATCACAAAGCAGTTCTCCAAGTCTCTTTCATAAGACATTGTAAGGCAAGGGCTTCATGGACATTATTTTTGTACCTGAATACATACTATAAAAGCAGATGGAGCTGTGAGTGAGAGGCAGAGAAGAATTAGGGAGACAGTACCATTGCAGTGAAGCAGGGAACTGGATAGTTTTTATTTTCCTTCCAGTTATTCTGTGCTTTGTAATAAGTCAGATGTTTTTTCATGTAAGTTTTATCACTATATAGCATAGAAAAATGAAGATGTACATTTACTGACACAGAATGAGAAGAATGGAAGAGAGAAGTATATGTTAGCATTCTGACATATAAATACAATTTTTTAGGTTCTGCTATGGATTCATGACAAACAAAACACTCAAAGTCCCCCTCTTTGCCCTGTATCCAATCCATTGACCCAGTTGAGATATCCTCTCTTATATCTGGGCTCTTGATAAGCAGTCAAATTATTTTATAGTTTATCTTTTCTGGGTCTGATTTTCCTAAGAGAATGTTTTCTTCAGCTGAAATATTTTTCTTTTCTATTGCATCTGTAGAATATCAATTAGCCTTTTTATGGCACACGTGCCAGGAAACCATGATGCTTATTCAAAAATTATTCTTTGAGATGCATATATATACTGACCTTCAGTTAGGATTCAGGTTAAGACAACATGAAAAATCAATTTCTCTCCCTCCTTTTTTTTTTCTGCTCACATTTTGATATTTGCTGAGATAGAGTCATGACAGTAAAGGGATGCGTCTCCCCTGAACATCCAATGAGGTTACCATGGGCTTAAGGGGTCATACATTGACCTAATCATTGTAGATCTACCAAACCAGGTCTGTAAATATATATCCATTCCCATTGCGTACAACAATGGCTACTCCCTTGTTGGGATTAAAGATCATTTCCCCTTGTATACCTTGCCCCATCCTCCACCATCCATTGCCTATACTATTTGCAATGAGCTTTATAGGGAAGGTGTTAGGTAATTGGAACTCTGATCCTGGAGAAATAAACCTATGACATTGAAGTGTGTTGTTCAATTTCATCACTCTCTGCAGGTGTCAAAGCATGCATCACCTCCCACAGTGGAAGGGAGAAATAATTCTGATCCCTGTCAAAGGTGTCTATGGAGAAGCTTATGGAAATAAGCTGTAGACTACAAATAATTATGGGATGTCTGTCAGTTTGTCAAATAGAAAGAAATCAAGACTTTCAGTTTTCTATCTTCTCCTATCAATTTTTTCCTTGGTTGCTTTACAACTAGTTTGTCAACTCAATTCCCATAGACAAGCTAATCAGCCAAAGCATTTATAACAGAAATATATACTATGGATGTTCAGAATAACTAGAGACATGCTAGTAAATTCTGAATGGAAATTTGTGATCTCTCACTTTCCCATCACTAATGATGAAGCTAAGATTTTATTTACTCTTAGCAGCACATAAGGGTATTTAACACTGCTCCTAGTTCTGGCACAAGGCAAATTGGAAACTTTTAAAAAGTGAGGCAGTCAATTATGTGTAAAGTTTATATGTTGGATCTTCTTATTAATACAAAGACAACCCCCTGACTCAATGGGAAAATAATATGATAATCATAGTTATTGATGTACAAGCTCTACTTTATACAACCTTTGAGTAATAGCTACCATTTATTGACTTCTGTGTATTCAAGACAATGTATTAAGAGCCTTAGATTTGCATATATTAACTCATCTAGTCTTCACTAACTGAAATAGGTGATGCTACCAATCTTCTTTCACAAATGATGGCACTGTGGCACAGTATTGTTAAACAACTTGACCAAAGTCAACCAAATTGATGATGGAACTGAAATTGGAATCCTAGGAATGTGGCCCACAGACTGAACTTTTAATTACTACACTATACTGTCTCTTGGACTCTGAGAAGAAAACAAATTCCCCACTTCAAGTACACAACATTTTCCATGGTAGTAACTTGGACTTCTTAGGTGTTATTTAATTACTGTTAAGCAATAAGCAACTAATTGAGCCAGATATTTTTTTCATACCTAAGTCATTCCCTTATTATAGGAAGTTAGAGTTTAGATGATAAATTCATAGTTTTAGGACATTAGGATAACATTGAATTTGCTGCTGATGTAATCTGGTAATACATTAACCAGTGTCCTTGAATGTAGTGTAAGAAATATAAGCATATAAAATTATGCATATATAATAGCTTTCAAGCAAAAGTCATCACGATAAGGGCTTCTTTGTCAAGTCCTCACATAGTATTAACTTTCTAACATGCATAAGACACTTTCCTAAGCACTATTATAATTGATATTAGTTATTTGGTTATGACATGAGAAAATTTATCTGATATCTCTTTGCTAGGAAAATGCAGAAACAGTTACAATAAAAATAACGCTATGGTTTAGGGAGTTAAATTGGGTTGTAGGCCATGTTTTGTTCCTATTAATGCAGCCCATTCTAACACTGAAAATCAAGTGTATCATTCATTCCCCATCTCTCCACTTATCTAAGGCAGCAATTCTCATAGAAGGGGCATCAAATGTTTTCATTACTTTCATTTCTTATCTCTATCACCTGGATGCCGTTATCTCTATGCATTCTTTATGGTGTTGTTAACCTTATATTCCTGAAGTGGGTTACATTGTTTCTTACTTCCTCAAAAGCCATTATTACTCTGTAATGTTACTCCAATCGTTACTTCTGTAATGCACTGAAAATTCCTTAGCATGAATTTTAAAGTTTTTGATGATCTTGTTCCAAACTCCTAGATTCTTCTTTCATTATTTATACATAATTCTATCACACAATGTACCCCATCAGCTCCAGAATACATGACATGGTCTAAATACACTGTTATACTTTTCTACTTCTGCTCCTTTCATCATATGCTAAGAGGGAACAGTTAAGGATAAGGGCTCTGTGGTCAGATTACCCTAGTTTGAATCTCAGCTCTAATACTTGCCAGTGGTATGGCCTTTGGCAGGTTATTTCACCTTTGTGATTTTTATGTAAATAATTTTCCCTATCTAAATGTCAAATAATTATAGTACCTATCACACAGGGTTGCAATGAAGATTAAATGAGCCAAACATTTGAAGTGTTTATAAAAATTACAGGCAAATAATGAGCTCTCAATAAACATTACATTTTACTGTTGCCATTATTATTTTCATTGCCAGGAATATGTATTGTGCCAAATCTACCTATTAATATTTTTGTTCCTGTTAAGGATCAGCTCAAATGCCAACTCCTCCATGAAGCATTTGGAAGTTTTCCCATATGTTATTAGATACTGCCTTAGTATTTTAAGCTTAGTTATGTATAAGTTTCTTCCCCTCCACTACATTGTTATCTATTTTTATGTTTGTTCCACATAACACAGTATATAGCATATAGTAGGGATCAATAAATATATTTTGATTTGGGCAGAATAATCTTGCAAGATCCCATGCTCAAGAACTCCTTTGCATAGTTATATAGTAGAAAACCATGGCACTAACAGTGATCTTTCCTAGAGTTCTCCTATACTAGCATAGAAAAGCACAGTAGAAGGGATATCATGTCATTTATCCTAGATGCTTTTTCTCCACTCCTTTTCAATCATCTACCCAGCATGCCACAAACTGACTGCCAATTCAAACATATGCCATATGGTCATAGTTTTTTCATTGCTCAAACTGGATCAGATATGCACTTATGTTCTATGACAATTTGTTCTGAGCCTGGCTTTCTAATGGCAGTGCCTGCACGGTCTTAATGCATTTTGTTTTCTGTCTACTAATTTAGAGACAGCTATGGTTAGTTTCTTTGAAATTATTGAGGTAAAGAGTTTCAAACAGTTTATACCTATCCTACCAACCAGCTAAGGCATCAAGGTTTTATTCCAGATATTAATAAATCTTCAGTCTTTACTTTCCTTGAATCCAAGGGACAGTTGAAAGTTGACAGGTGTGTGGATGTTATGTAGTTTACTGGTCACTGAAGAGATATCAGAATGAAACATACTCCAAAAATATAATTCAGTTCTCTTCAGGACACTCTTCAGTGGATCACTGAGGCTAGAAATCCACTCTCTGTCACTGAATGGATGTGTGTCAGTAATATAATATTATATATCATCAGCTTCAGCTGAACAGTTTTGTTGTAGTAGTTTTACAGAACTATTTGTAGTTCCCCAAATGCAGGTCTTTATATATAATGCTTCCTCTGCCTGTAAAGCCAGTTTTCTATTCCCACCTCCTTTTGTTTATCTACCTCTTTCCATCTAAAGTCTCACTTGGACTTCCGATATACCTTCTCTGAACCCACCAAACTCAGTTTGATGTTCCTGCTATCTGCCCCCGCCAAATCCTATGTTTATACCCCACGGTTTCTACCACTCTGAATCATGATAATCTGTTTTTTTATACCTCTTTAAGGAGGGTCATAGGCATGACAATCTGTAAATAGTTTCCACAAGAGCTCCATTGCATATAAACAATCCATTTTATGTACAGAGAGATGCAGAGAAGTCTTTGCAGACATTCAGAAGATTACAACATGGAAAGCAGTGGTAGAAAAAAGCACATAAGAAGCTATTTTCTAAGAAGGGTACATTACTTAAAGAAACATTCATTCTAAAGTGCCTTCAGGTACAAGAAAAAATACAGGATGTCCTTTAATGCATTATGAACAAATGGAGATGCATTATATAATGTTGGTATTCTGGAAGACCTGGATCAAGAAAGATAAATCAATACTTCATGCATATATAACTTCTTTTCAAGAAGCTCAAAGCCTTGTTTTCCTCTTCATCTGAACAAAGTTAAAATAACCCAACAACTCTGACTGAAAACTTGATTTTATTTTAATAAGTTTGTATAAATATCCTATAATCTTTCCTTCAAAGTCCTAGTAATCAGTTCGTCACATGTGACTCTATTTTTGTGTATAGAATGCCCAAGATATTAGTAAATGTTTAGGTTTTTGAATGTGTAATGATATTTCAGCATGCAGGCTGGAGACAAAGCATTTTGGTTGAATGCCCCCTTCTTTCCTCTCTGCTGTGCATGTGTGCCATATATTATGATTTTGAACACTGTAAGGAACAGTAACACTTTACTTATCCACCTATCAGATTTCTAGCAAAATAATAACCCAGGACACAGCTGGAAGCCAGAATTAAATAAATCATCTGAAAGCAGTAAGTAATGAAGAAACCAGCTGTTTTAGATCCTGGGTTTTATACTCTTAGAAGAGCAGTACTGAATAAAAAATTAAAGTTATCATTTTTATTTAGCTTGAATACTTGGTTTCCTCTGAAAACATTATGCCTACCCTACCTTAGAGTGTACAGTCATTTTAGAGATATCAGCGGATGCTGTTTAAAACAGATAAATCCACAGCTGTGAAAATTGATAGTTAACTGCATAGAAGAGAGAAGAAGGAAACTAACATTTAAGAGAACATCAAACTGTAGTCATTAGTTGACCATGATGAGTCGATGATTCATTCAATCATTCAACACATACCCATTGAAAGAATATTTCGTGCAATGGAACAGCATGAATAAATATAAGGATATATGAAAGCATTACTTGTATGGGGAACAGAAAGACACTGAATGTGGCTAAAGAACACATTAGGGCAGAAGGCTAGATGGGAGTGAGGATAGTCATGGTTGGGGCCTGAGTGTGGAGGGTCTACAATGCTGGGAATTTAAATTTAATTTGGGGGCAATAAGAAAGCATCAGAAGCTTTTGAGAGTCACGTAATTGAATGAATGTTTTAGAAAGTTCAGTCTGCAAAAATGCAAGATACAATGGGAATATTCTTTTTTTACTTGTGTAAAAAATGGGGATATGCATATATATGTATTTATATAACATTATATAATATTCATACATATGATTATAGTATAGACTGTCTTTAGAGGGACACACAAAATGGTAATGGTGGATGACTTTGGGAAAGAAGAATGAGGATCTTGAGCACAGGTTTTGTTTTTCAGGGGCAGATTTACTTTTTACTGTCTACTTTTGTACTGTTTGCATTTATTTTTGCCATGTGTCTTAGCCCTGGTTCCATGTAAGCAGAGCCCGAGGCCATATTAATATGCGGACATTTTATTTGGAAGGGCAAGCCCAGGGATTTGAAGGTGAAGAATAAAAGAGGAAGAGAGGCGAGGGAAGGTATGAGGCAATGAATTTCTGACCTGGATTCTGTTTCATGACTCTCTGTGAAGAGACACAGCAGGTTGCTCTCAGCAGGTGTGTTTGTTTGGCACTGCTGTTGCTGGACTTCTCTGGAAAGCTTGAAAAGAGAACCTGCTTCTTGGAACAGTCCTCAGAAGGAAACAGGGAGAAGGGAGGAAGAGTTTATCTGCCTGACTCTCTTACTGGCCAAGGTCATCTCATGGGGAGCTAACACCTAGGTTGCCATCAGCCAGCCACTTAAAGACCACTCAGGAAGCCAGATCATGCAGCATAGCATGGCATTTCATTCATGTTCAGAAATGGAGGAACAGTTTACTGCATTTAGGATCGGATGTGATGAGTACACAGGTATGGAGCTTTAACTTTAATTCTGGCTAGCTCAGTGAACTCTACAAAGGTGAGAGGACTGTGAAATCCACCAGTGGGCAAACACATTTGGAAAGGAAGCTGTTGATGCAATCTGAGAAGGCACACAGGCTTAAGTCTAAAATATTTTTTAAATGTACCATCAAAATACTATTGGAAAAAAATCAGAATGCTTCCTCCAGCAGCAGTGTAAAAGGTGACTTGAAGAGGGAAAGAATAGCGATGAAGAGTCTAGTTGGTGGGAGGGTATTACGGTTGTTTCAGCAAGAGCAGGTTAACTAAAGCAGTAGAAGGAGAGACTTAAGCCATATTCAGAAAGTAGTATCATTAGGATGAGGTTACTTGGATGGAGGGAACAGGGAAGAAGATGTTAAGAATGTAAGTCCTCTAGGTGGGAGTACAGATAGAGAAAACTGTAGGAAGGACAGCTGGACTTGATTTGGGAGGGAAGATAATGAATTCAGCTTTGTCCATGTTGAATTGGAGGTGACAGAAGATAGAGATTTTCCGATAAAGATGCCTTGTTTATAGACAGAAATAAATATCTGGAGTTCAAAAGTAAAATCAAAGCTAGAGAGATGTCTTGGGTCATAAGGATCTACAATGTAGGTAAATCTGAGTTGTTTAAACTTGAAGAAATGGAAGAGATCATCAAAGGGTATTTTCATTATCCTCTGTTTAAAAGACAGAGATATATGCACTACATTTTAGAAATGTATCCATCAAAATTACTTGAGTTTCAATGCTTAATAATTGTGTTAGTTTTATCAATCAGAAATATATAAACCACACTACCAGTAGTCAGTCAACATATATTCGATCCCCATCATGTACAGATCACCATCCTAAGTGCTCTAAGGAAATAATAAAGGAAAAAGTAGGAAAGATACCTTGCCCAGATTCTGACAAATATAAGGCAAACATGAGATATAGTATATTAACCACCTCATAAAAGCTACTAAAGACATCATTATTCAAACTTATATATACCAGCAAAACATATATGCATAGGAATGACAAATATGTCTTATATTAAAAAAGAAGTTATTTATTAATATTAACAGAGTTGATCTGTAATAATCTTTGCTATGTTTAACACATAATAATTTTACCAATAATAGTAGTATCTTGATCAATCATAAATTCCATTTCCTTGGGTTTAGAGGATCTAAAGGGAAACTATTATAAACACATTTCCAAGCCAAATATACAGTGATGGGAAGAATTGGTTTAACGACAGTGAATCTTGTCTGTAGAGATAATAAACCAGGGTAATTAAAGAATAAATTATAAGAGCTGACAATTTTCTCTCTGAGTTAAAATGACCATCATTAACTAAATACTTACTATATGTGGGATGCTCTGTTCAATACTCCAAAGATTTATTTCATTCCATACTTACAATTACTCCAAGATAGAAATTATTGTCCCCATTTTACAGTAAGGAAACTGAGACTCAGAAATGTTGTTTTCCCAAGGAAGTGCAGCGAAAAGTGGTAGTTATGATGAAAATAGTGGAAACCAATACTAGCTCCCACTAACATATTAAGTTCTCTTTTCTTTCCAGATACACAAAGAATTACACTTTCTCACCTCTTTGAAGTTAGAAGAGGTCATATGACTAGTTTTCCCTAATGTAATGAGATCAAAAGCGACATGTGACTGTCAGGACAAAGCATGGAAATGTTCATGCTTAACTCTCCAGCTCTGTCTTATGTTGTGGTGGACCTTGGAATTTTGTATTGAGTGGACATCATTTTAAGTTAGTGGAGCTTCCATCAGCCTGAGTGAGGACTATGTGGAGCAGAGTTCCTCAACCTCCTGTTCTCCACCCTATAGTCAATCTACACTGGATAAGTAACAGTAGTAAGAAATAAGCCTTTGCTGTTTTATTTAAGCCACTAAGATTTTGGAGTTTGATATCACAGAATAACCTAGACTATCTCAATTGACAAAGAACCTACATATTTTTGATCTATATTCTGTCCTCTCTCCACCACTTTTCTGAATTGGCTATTATAGCCAACATATACTACATATTTGTGCTTCCGTCTTCATTTCTTTTGCAACAAATACTTGGTTTCTCATCATTTTCATTTCTTAAGTAGAACAGCAAGAGGCTGAGAGGTATCTGCTGTATATCCTCAATTCAGCTGGTAGAAATCATGTGCCATCAAGGAAACCACCTTCCATTTATAGAATCTGCTGCAAATGCATGAACACAAAATCATTTTATGTCATGTGCTTGATTTTAGAGCTGCTAGGAGGGAGAAATACATATTTGTCTGGGGATCCAACCTCCTATTCATCCTGCCAAAGCAACCTACAATCTCAATAGCACTCACAGGGTTCATGTACTTTTCCACATCCCTTGGTCCTGGATGTGTCAGTGTGTAACTTACGATGGAAGTTGGTTGTCAGCTAATTGACAAAGTCAATTTAATTTTTGCACCAGTAAGTTTTTGGTGCAAAAGTAGTCTTAGTCCACATGAACACTTGTGTTTTCCTTGAAGTATAACATGACATTTTGGGACTCGGCCAAATTATATACTCCTCCCTTGTTGCTTGAACACACCTTAAAGGGCATCTTGATAAGTGGAATGAAGATTTGTAATCCTGGAACTGGTTTAGGATCAACATGTAAAAATCACATTTTTGTCAACAGACTAGACTTAAAAGAGGAAAACTACTTGATTATGACTCATTAGGTTGGACCCTAATGAATAAATGTATTATGGAGCACAGCCCTTCTGATGATGACTTCTGGTAGCAATGCTCAGACTATTTCTCTATTAGCTATTGTGATATGATTGTATTTATTCTTTCTAGTAGTGTTTGGCATGGTAGTTATAAGGTTTCTATGGGCAACCGTATGGAGGGAACAAAAGAATCAAGTCATCTTACTTGTGAATTTAATGTTAAATATTAATGAGACTAACTTTACTTTGCAAGTATGCGGGGGTGTTTAAGTGTCAAGTTTTGAGAGATAGTTTAAATATCATGCTAAACATAAATATTTCCAGATAAAATCTAATTTCAATTAAATACCTACAAATTGGCCCAATGCTTGAAAAGTTGTATTGCTTTCATTAAGAGAACAATTTGCCTTTATCTTTTTAAAATTCTGCTTTGCCTTACATCTAGTTTGTTTTCATAATTTTCCTTCCCTGAAAATATATTTTCATTGACGATCATCTTGCAATTTAATCTTGAGGCTCTGTTAACGTCAAAACGTCAGGGTGAAATGTGTGTGATTTAGGAACAGTTACGGGATTCAGAGATTGAATTACAGCCAAAGTACTCTTTTGAGGGTCAATGATGCTATGTGAAACATATTATTCAAGGCATATTTATAAGTACTTAGTCATTTCACTATTTGCCTAGAACATCTCTGATGCACTACTTCAAATCTCTTAGTCTTACATCTTATTCCAGTCACATTTGTGATAATAATTCCCCATGGACTTTGACCAGCTTGGTGCAGGTGAAATTTGAGAGCACCTCACCTCAAGCCTGTGCTAAATGCCTCTTGCTTCCTATCCTGTGCTTGTCTGACATCACAGCACAGGCCACGATGGAAATTTGCTCACTGCTCACACGAATGCAAGCTGAAAGTGGAGGGAAGTTAATGTTTCTCAAGGTAAGCCCTAGACTGATGAGAAATGAAATTCAGTGGCTAAATGCTTCCCTCTTTCTTGCCCTGAGTGGGTCATTCTGAGAAGTATGTCCTAAGTCTTCTCACAAGATTCAGCAGGAGTGAGCAACCAGTCACCTATAGGAGTGGCTACTTTGATAAAGTATCCTTGGACTGACTTTCTCTCCCTACCTGTTTCACAAACTCTGTCCCTCATGCCTGCTCCCTGGATCATATTCCCAAATAAGCCATTGTCTCTGGCTTTGATGTTAGAGAAACTGAGGCCAAGACATTATATACATTTATCAATTAAAATTAGATGAACTCCAAATCTTTATCACCACTTACTGATTACACTATAATAGAAAATATCCAAATGATGCCCTCTGATAGAGATCTATGATTTATCAATTGTTTTTTAAAGGAAAAATATCTCTGTTATGGAGAGAACAAATTTATTCACGATAGACAACAGTAGATATTATATACAAATGACATAGAATGTCGAGATGCACATAGCAGAAAGTCTCTATTTATTAACTCATTCATTCAAAGAATACTTATTGAGTGTATACCAGGGGCCAGGCACTGTGCTGGGTATTAAGAATACCAACATAAATATAGTAGATATAGTCCCTGTCTTCATGCAGATTTTAAGTTTTAGATTTTACAGTGGTCAATCAGAGACATATCCAAGAAATTTAATCAACAGAGGAAAAATGAAATTCTTTCCTCAGAACAACCTCCACCTTCATTCCCAAATAACTCAAGAGGTAAAGACATAGGTAAAAGTAGAGGCCACAGAAAGGAGAGTAAGAGTACTTAGTAGAGCCTAGAATTCATGCCAGCAATAAAGCAAGAAAACTTCCTAATTATAGTCATTGAAGCAGTTTCCTATTTGACCTCGAGGCATCATGGCTTTAACTCTTCCCTGGAAAATGTATTTATAAATGGTCCTTCTCATCCCTTGTTACAAAAACAATGAGTATTTCCTCCCAATGAAGTTCTTACCAGGCTTGAATTAAAGAACCTAAGCACAATGAGGTGTTTATAACCTATGTCAGATTTGCAGCTGTACAACCAAGGAGGCGATTACTCAAGAAACTGCTTGAAGGCAGAAGAAAAAAAAAGACTCTTTTAAGACTTTACATGGTACTCTAGCCATCCAGATTAATTTGTATCTGGGTTTGAAATGCAATCTAAATTATGCATTTGTGCTCTGGGATTCACTAACACTTTTCTCAAGCTTCAAGGACTGCCATCTCACCTTAACCTCATGTGACTAGATGTGACTAACAATGCTCAGTGTCTCAATATGTTAGGGCATTTACATCTTCTTCTAAGTGTTTAATCTCAGGCCCCCTGAAGAGTTCACAAAGCAAGAGGAAACCAAAGGAAATGAGAAAATTATGTTAAGAAATATAATATATTAAAATAAAGTTTATTTAAATAAAGACTAAGCAAACTGCTTAGAAAATGAGACTTTCTTGTTGGTTGATCTTTTCATTTATTGGAAGATTAAAGAAAATATTTTGTGTTATTTTCCACAATCAGAGTCCCCTATCTTGCCTTGATAAATGTAATAGAGTAAATATTCCATTTTATAGATTTTATGTTTGAAATCTTGGATAATAATAACGAATGCAAATATAGGCTATAAGCCACTGCACTAAGTGTTTTATACAATTATATCATTCAAATCTTACAACAAACCAATAAGGCAGATACTGTAATTAACCACATTTTACATGCTAAGAGAGGTTATGAGACTGGTGTAAGGCCACACAGTTAAGTGCAGAACTGGAACTTGAATCTACATTCAAAATAAGATGATTGATATATAAGACAGATGGTAGAGAACTAATATGGAATAATTGATAAATTTGAAACACAGAGCAGATATTGCCCCCATATTGCAGACATAATAAAACTTTTTCTTAAATAAAAGAAGCACACATTGCACATCAAAAGGGTACTTGACAAAATTATTAGAAAATGCTTAAGACCAAGATAGATTTTTATAAAATCATTGAACTTCAAAGAAAGAACCTTATAAGCATTCCAATAAAGAAAATAGATGACTTATAAAACAAAACAAAATTTCAAACTGGTCTCAAAATACTCATTGACAGTAAATTCAGGAAAACAGTAGAGCAAATAAAGATAAAAGGTTGTCTGTAAAAACTCAAGGATTTAAGCAGCTACTCACTTTTCTTGAAAAATCTTGATAAAATCTGTTAATATCAACTTCCACTTTACAAGAGAAACTTAGATACTTTCCTGGAGGGTTAATTTGTAGTGCATGAGCAAAGTTGTCCTTGAAAAATGGATTTCTATAGTGATTCTAGTATTAGAGATTCATTTAGGTTAAAATGCAACTGTCTTAAAATGAAAATACTTCTGGGAAGACTAACATAGTAAGCATTTTAGTCATTGACCACACCTTAGTGAGTAAGTTTAATTGATCAAATTTTTCCTCTAAACAGCTAAGCTGAGGTCAGGTGAATCTACTGTACAGAAATTATGATGTAGTGAGAAGAACATTTTGGAAGGAAGATAGATGGAGAAGCCTGAGTGGGTTGGCAAGCAAATCCAGAAAGAATTTGTGTGCCCGTAAGACAAAGTGACTACTTGACGGTTTTATTTAAGATTTGTATAAAGAATGTAGAAAATTGAACAAAATCCAAAACATACACTGGAAGTACTTTTAAACATGAATCCTTGATATTGTTATCTTCTGATTTGCTTTTATATTTTCCCTCAAAAAGTACAATTCAGAAAGAAAGTCTTATTAACTGAAGATTCCAGTTTTAAAATGTTTTATTTAAAATTATTCTTAACTCAGCAAAGGAACTCTATGCTCAGGTTGAACCACTAGGTCATTAAATATGAAATGTCTGATTTTGAATCAAAAGTGTAGTTTATTGTATCCCAAACAAGAGGCAGTAAAATTGATCAAAGTATGCGCCTAACTATTGACACAGTTTTGACATCTTAATGGTAGCGTGTTTATGCCAGCAGCAAAGAAGCCTGGAGAGCAAGTGGCGATGAAATAGCAAAAGGCGTTTTCCACAGCTTGTTGAGAATTGAATATTTGTCCTTGCAAGAAGTGGTCAAAAGCCTGGAAGAAGTGGTAGTCAGTTGGTGCAAGGTCTGGTAAATACAGTGGATGACAGAGAGTTTCCAAGTCCAGCTGCTGTAGTTTGAGCAGCATTGTTTATGTGACATGTGGTTGAGTGTCATCTTGCAAGAGGATTCACCTGTCTCTGTTGATCAATCTCGGCTGCTTAATCACAAGCATCCTCATCATTTCATCCAATTGGTTGTGATAGACATCTGCTGTGATCCATTGACCAGGTTTCATGAAGCTGTAGTGGATAATACCAGCACTGGACCACCAAATAGACACCATTAGCTTTTCTGATGAATATTTAGTTTTAGACTGTGTTTCGGTACTTCATCTTTATCCAACCATTGTGTGAAATGCTTGTGATTGTCAGAAAGAATCCATTTCTCATCCCACATAACAATACAGTGTAGAAATGGCTCACATTTATGTTGTGACAGCTAAGAAAGGAAAGCTTCAAGACGATTTCTCTTCCGATGGTCCTGTAATTCATGGGGTACCCATCTGTAAGGGGAAATCCATTTGTATAGGCAACAGGTTTCTTAGGCCAAACCAAGATGACTGCCGGCGTGTCTTCCACTGGCCTTATGGTGAGGAATGAGTTAGCACACTTATGTAACCATGATGTCACCTCCTATGTAAAACCCATGTGATCATGCTTTTGCTTGGCATGCTGCCACTATTGTTCCAAGCTATATATAAGTGCTTCCTATATTCTCACTGCTGCTGCATCACCCCAACAATAAAGAGTATATCTCATGTACCTGCTGCTGCTCGTCTCTTCTTTCAATTCCCGGAACCTGCTCTGGTATCCTCGCTGGACACAGAGATGCCTCCCCACACCATCTATCCAGCTTGTTTACCTTGCAAATTTGTTTCAAATGGTCCAATATTATTGGAATAGTAACGTCAAACCTTGCTGCTAATTCACGTACAGGTTGAGATGAATTCTCTTCCACTACAGCTTTTAGCTCATTATCATCCACCTTGGTCTCAGGTTGCCCACTTGGCTCATTTTCAAGATTAAAATCACCAGAATAGAACTTCTGAAACCATCGACATACTATGCATTCATTAGCCATATCCTTCCCAAACACCACTGATATTTTAAGCTGTCTTTGCTGAAGTTTTTCCACAATGCAACTCATATTCAAAAATAACACAAATTTTTGACTTATCCATGGTTTCACAAAAATTGTTCTAAAAAATTAAAAGGTAATTACAAGCAAAAATGTGTGTTTGAAAGACTGAGTATGTACCTCCACAATAAAAATACAATAAGAAGTGTCAACGTTAAATGATCAGAGATATCAACTGTAAAACTTAATACTTAAGGAAATCGGACATTTCATATTTAATAACCTAATGACGGATTTTAAGGATGGTATTAATAGATAAAGGAAATAAAAACATTGCCTAGTGTGCATTTTATACCAACATTAATGGATTGGTTCTTGTCGTCTTAGATTTAGCTAAGGCACAAACCAATTTTATTGTAGCTCCTTAGCTTTGTAAGAAATTAAACAATTTATGGGCATTCACGATATACCCAAAAGAGCATAAGTCATTCTATTATAAAGACATCTGCACCCGTATGTTTATGGCAGCACAATTCACTATTGCACGTTCATGGAAACAACCCAAGTGCCTGTCAATTCATGAGTGGATAACTAAAATGTTGTATATGCTCACAATGGAATATTACTCAATTCTAAAAAACAACAGTGAGCTAACACCGTTTATGCTATTCTGGATTAAGCTTAAGCCGGTTATCCAAAGTGAGGCGACACAAGATATGGAAAATGGGCTCAACATCTACTCGCCATCAAATTGGTACTGACTGATTAAAACTATGGTGCTCAAATGGTGATAGTGTTCACCAGGGTTTCGGGAGGGGGGGAAAGACCCACATCATAGGGATGTGGCGAGCATTGTGGGAGGGCAAGGCATACCTCTAACCCTTCTTAGGGAGAGGCAAAGTTATACAATGTATCCAAAATGTAAAAATAAAAAAATCTTTTGTTGGATGGAGGGCAGGCGGGAGGGGGGAGGAAGTGTATAGTTACATAATGTGTGCCGTGCGCGCCACCTGGGGATTGGACACACTTGAAGCTCTGGCACGTGGGGTGGGGAGGGGTGGTAGGGGCAATGTATGTAACCCTAACAATATTTGTACCCCCATTATATGATGAAATAAAAGGGAAAAAAAATTAAAAACAAAGGAATAAACTACTGTTACATGCAACAACATGGATGAATTTTAAAAATAAAAAAGATGTGCCTCAATTTCCTCAAAAAAATAAATAAAATAAAATCAATGTTGTAAAACATTATAATTCACATCCTCTATGTCTACTAATTTTTTTCTTTTTACTTAGCTTGTCCTTTTCTGAGAGATGAGTTTAAGTTTTCTATAATTTTTTTAAAATTCTCTTGGTATTTCTAACAAAATGTGCTTAATGTTTAGTTGCTTTATTGTTTGTTATTTTAAAGCTTATGATGATTACTTCTTATTAGTTGTAACATTTATCGTTATAAAATAGCCCAGTGGCTCTTAATGTTTTTTCCCTTGAATTCTACTCTGTTTTGCAATTCCTGCTTTCTATTTTGTTATCATATACCTAATTTTCTTTATCCATGCCTTTATTGTGTGTTGTTTTAGGTTTGTCTCTTGTAAACAAATCAAATAAAACTTGATTTTTGTGTCTTAACAGAATATTTATCTTTTAATATGGGACTTAACCCATTCACATCATGGATTTATTGAGTTCTTAAAATGTATTTTGATTTCTTTCTTTTTCTTTCCCAACCTGACCCTTACTGACTTGATCAAATTTTCTCCGGTCCTTTTTTTTTAATCTAGTAGTTTAGAAATTCTACATTTTTTCCCTATTTCAATAATGATTATCTTTGAATGATTATCGAACATATTTAAATGTATATATTCCTACCAATGCCAAGGTTAGTCAGTATCTATACCCTAACCTCTCTCTTTAACAAGACAAGGCATTTGGAATGTTGTTTCTCTTTTCCTTTGCCCACTCCACCACAAACCTCTCAATGTCTCATTCATTCATTAAACAAATATTTACTGAGCCTCAACTATGTGTTAAAACCATCTAGAATTTTATTTACACATTGATAGTATATATTAATATTTAACAGTTGCATCAAACGTCACATTAACATTATCAGCGATTATTTGATCTTAACTAACAATTTCCCTGGTTTATTGGTTCACTGTAGAGGACATTACTATTTTTGTTTGTTTGTTTTTGAGACAGGGTCTCACTCTTTTGCTCAAGCTGCAGTGCAAGGGCATGATCATAGCTCACTGTAACCTTGAATTCCTGGGCTCAAGTGATCCTCTTGCCTCAGCCTCCAGAGAAGCTACGACTATAGGCACATGCCACCACGCCCGGCTAGTTTTTTGAATTTTTTTTTAGAGATGAAGTCTTGCTATCCTGCCCAGGCTGGTCTCAAACTTCTGGGTTCAAGTGATCCTCTCACCTCAGCCTCCCAAAGTGCTGGATTACAGGTGTGAGCTGCCACACCCAGCCTACTGCTTTTGATGCTCTGCATCTATTCCCTTTTCTTCTGCTGACAGACTCTGGTTTTCCTCTGGGGACTCACTCCTCTCTGTCTCAGTCCATTTGCTTTGGTTGTACCTGATTCTACTCTGCATTCCTCCTCCCCCAGTTCTAGGGCAGTCACAGAACTCTGGACTGGCCTATCAGAGGATAGCAAGTGTTTGGCCAGATTAATTGGTTCAATGATGGACACATGAGACCCAAATTGGGCCAGTGAGAATCAGGCCCAAGACTTCTGCTTGCAATTTAGAAGAAGAGAGCTTCCCTTTAACTTTGTAGGATAAAAGCCTGGAGCTCATGGAAGTCATCCAGTGGAAGAAGGCTTATTGAGGGTGATACCAATGTGCCATCTACTAAAAGATGAAGAGGAACTAGGACCTGATGGCATTGTTTAGATATCTGGATCCAGTCATACCTGAAGCTTGACCCCTTTTTTATTAAACCATAGGTTTCTGAGCCATAAGTTACTGTTCTTTTCTATCCCATGAATTCATTTTTTATTTCCTTGAAGTAAATCCTTGAATAATTTTTTTCAGAAAGATTGCAGGGGTACTATACTTCCGACTACTCACATGAACGAAAAGTGTTCCAATTCTGGAGCCTTGCTGTTTGTGTCATTTCATATATCTCCTTGGGAAAATAACAAGTAAAATTGGTACATTTTATATGATGTGTAATGTTTATGTATTTTAGATGTAGGAAAGGAAGCATTTTTAGGTTTAAAAAATGGGTTTATAGTCAAACAAATATGAATTAAAATTCCAACTCTTCCCTTTACTATCTGTGTGATCATCAACAAATTCCTTAACCTCTCTGAACCTTTCTTTATCCAGAAAGTAAAGATGATATTGCCCTTGTGAGACTTGTATCAATAAGATAATACATGTAAATTCCCTAGATCAGGTTCCAGCACATAATAACCACTGAGTAATTTCGAATTTCCTTTCTATTCCTTTTCCTTATGCTTCAATAAATTTTAGTAAAATAGAATACAGCCACAAGATGAACATTTATTTTAATACATGTTTTAACCCCAAATCCTCATATAAATATCCTACTAAGGTTTGAAAAGTAACACTAGCATTCAGATCTGTGCAATTATTTAAAAGCAAAAGCAAATTATGTAACCAAAATGTATATACTCCCATAATATTCTGAAATAATTTTTTTAAAAAGTTATAGTCCCAAAATGTTATATTTCTAAGATAGGAAAAGTCATGTTGAAATTTTAGTGTTGAGTCATTTAAAAAATACATCAAATGTGAGTATATTGGTGTATGGAAAGTATAGAAAAGAACCTTCTCCTTTTTTATGCAGTGACGCACAAAAAGCAAAGTGTAGTCTTGCCGCACGGTATGCACTCCTCAGGAAGAATCATTCTCTGCAAAATTATTCTCAGGCTGATCTGTAGAGAGTCTAATACCATGTTATACACAAATCGAAGAGTTTAAAATGCATGCTAATTGTCTTGTAACTGAAGATTTAGGTAAAAGGAATAATTGTTTTGGACACTACACTGTGATTTATGTGTATGGCTAAGGAAAAAATCCTTTCAGAGGGGGGGAAAAAAAAGTCTTTTCAGGAAAAACAATTAGGCCCAAAGTAAAAGCTGTGCTTATTATTCTTCAGCTATATAATATGTACATGCAGCAAACTGAGGGATTTTTTTTTCTGATAACAATCTCTTAAGTTTATATAGTGCTTTACATTTTACAAAGTACCTTTATTTATATTGTTTACTTTGGTCCTTAGAGTAACTGAGACTCAGACGGTTCAGTGACTTGTCTAAAGTTACATGGCTTGTAAATGGTGCACCATGAACTAGAAACCAGCTGTTGTCTGTCTCAGCCCTGTGCTGTTTTACTCATTATGCCACCTCTTCTCAGAGGAAACCCGATTTGAACTCCAGTGAGTGAATACACGCTTAGCTTAGATTTTATCATTCAGTTGAAGGAGATTTCTATAACAAGCTACAACCATCTTCCAGAAACCACAAGCACAGTGGGAATGCTCCTCAGCTTTCTTCTTTCTATGGCATTGTAACTATTTGTTCCTTTGCTTCTTTCCTTGGCCATAAACTCCTTCAGGGCAAGCACTGTGTCTTTTATCTCGAGGGCCCGGGATCTAGCACAGTGCCTGGTACAGAGAAGGTGCTCCGTAAATAATTATTCAGTACATGTTTGTTGAGAAGGAATAAATCAATATAAAAATTAGCAAGTCTCTGTGAGAGAAATGAAAGATGTGAAAATGAACAAAATGCTCCCTGTAATCCTTAATTAGAAGGTCAAAATTCCACTTATATGTCTATGAGTAGGAAACACAGGCTGCTTCTTCAAGACCTCAGCTGTGAGAAGCCATATGGGATTCCCTCCATGTTCAAATTGAAATTAATTTGATGAGGCAAAGGGATAGAGGAAAGATCAGACCAGGACATAATCTCTGGAGTCCTCAAGATCCAAATCTACTAAACCTCCAAAAAGCATAGTAATCTTCACAACCTGATGTCTTCAGTGAGCTCTGATGGCAGATAACACCTGAAAGGCTTTACAGGAAGAGCGGAGTACAAGTCTGTTTACACAGAGCATTAAGCAAGTTTCGTTCCAAATCTACTTCAGTTCTCAATTACACTTTTAAAAATGACAATTGGAAACCTTGTTTATTATTTGAACATCTTTGCTTCAACACATTACCCCATGAAATGCTGGCTTGTGGTCATTTCACACACATTGAGCAAAACAACCCAATTAGTATCAGTCATGACAAAGCCTTCCATTTGCTATGCATTATAGCTTGCCTAAAGTCACACAGTAAGTGACAGAGGGGGACCAGAATCCAAGGCCTCACTTATCCCAGGAAACTTTTTACCTCAATGTACCACAAATTTTCAAAAAATGGACTAAGGATCCCAAATGACTCATTTTTTAGTTTCTTTGGGTTTTTAGACATCATTAACTATGGGTTCTGAATCGTATGGAAACTTCCCAATCCATTATTGAAGTAATTATGAAGGCACCCAATACCATCTGTAAGAGCCAAGGCATTCCAACTCTAGGATGCATGATTTACATAAAAGACAGTGTGAATGGTGCCCTTGGAGTTGTACAAAGCAGCATTCCTGCTCAAGTCAGTGAAGCAAACGTGTGAGAAAATGCCACGCACTATGGAAATACAGGATGTTCTGAATCATGAGGAAGTGCTGGCTATTCAGAGTTTTAGGATGAGGGAGACTATTTTATAGCATGAGAACCAACTTTGCTTGGGGAAATAGGTCCCATTGCTTAGGCACACTTGGTTTCCCCCAGTGTCTGTTGTCTTAATGTTTGCTATGTGCTGTTTAAAGAGGCATTATCACCCCTCTCATTCAATCCAACTAGTCATTTCTCCTACAAGTCAAACAGCATTTGTTGGGGCTGCAGAAAGCAAAGCCAATACCATTTGTCTAATGAATGACCTCTGAAGCTTTTATGAAAGGCTATCACTGAGCCTATAGCAGGGAACAATGAACAAACTTGATGATTAACCTCCCCTCTTTGTTTCTCCAACTGAGCTTAAGGTAGTGTGACCAAACTTTCATGGTAATCAGGAAGATTCTGAGAGAATCCAAATGTGACCATCTGGAAGAGAAGAAAATACACCATGTGGAGAGACAAGGACTGCCACTCCTGGAGTAGAAAAGAGAGATTTTCCTTTCATCTTTGGGGAAATCCTATTTACATAGCATTAATACCCTGTATCCCATCCTGGAAGAGGTTAATTGGAGGCACCTCCTCGTGGGTGCCAAATGTTAGAAGACTTTACAGGCTTCGTGGTGGCAGAAACTAATTAATGAAGCCCCAGTCTTTCCCTATAGAGAGTAGCAGCCGTGCCCTTAATCTACCTTAATTCATCACCAGGAGAGGGGCAGGTGTCTGGCTTATGTATTATGTAACATTTTCCTCGGTGGGCAAAAAAGCCACTGTAATCAGATGTGTACATAACCTGGATGTGACCTGCTAAGAAAATGATACACAGAAGGGGCCAAGACAACCCACAACAAAGCGTGGCCAGGAAAAGGGAGTCTCAGGGAACCCTGGAGCAGCCTTTGTGCTTTGTAGATGATGTGGGTAAATACAGCTCACTTAGCAAGTTCAGGGTTACTTCAAAACACTGCTCAGAACCCATCGTCATCCCTGCATGGTGTGCACTGTTCTTTTCTCCTCAGGCTGTGTTCGTGTTCACCCCACTAAGAGTCATAGACACGCTCCCAGGTGTGCAGCTGGCCAAAAGCACAGAAGAGGAAGTTCCACACGTAGCCATCCTGTCTGCCAACCAGCCCACGTGTGCAATGGAAATAGTTATTGTTTGCCTCTGTAATAAAATCATTGAATCAATTTTGTAGAGCTCTGAATCAGCCTCATAAGTGTCACCAGGCAACTCTTCCAGGAAAGGTCGGGGGATAGTGAGGTACAGAACTCCAGGGACACAGAAGAGGATCTCAGTGTGTCTCTTGCAAAGGCCTTGCACTGGAAATGCTATGAAGTCAAAAACTTTATGCTGACCATGAAATCCAATCAATATAATGCAAAACTCAATAAAACTACAGAACCCTGCCACTTGTAGCAACCAATTCTTCCACTGCACTGTGGAGTTCCCCATGAAGACACTGCAAAACTCACTGTCAAGGTCATGGGCCAGAAAAGAAGGGAGACAAAACTATAAAAAATAACATCTGTTGCTTGTAGTGGTTTAGCTGTCATGTGGTTGCAGCCATAAGAGGCCTGTTAATCTGCATCTTTCAGCCAAATTACACTTCTGAAAAGCTCATGCTGGCTAAGCAACCAGCTGACTAGACTAAGACTGCCTCAAGGATAGGGAAGGTCAGATTCAGGTTCTGTGGCACCTGAAGTTTATTCAAGTTGGGGACCTTATTCAAGGAAAAGAATGCAAAATTTCAAATTCAAAATTGCTAGGAACCTCCCAAGGTCTTGCAAGGGGCCTGAACAAGTGAGGGGCCCTTAAACCCATGTCCCCAAACTTTGTTGAACATTAGAACCACTTGAGGAGCTTTAAAAAGTCCTGATGCCAAGTTTGTGGCTCATACTAATTAAATCAGAATGTCTGGGAACCAGGCATCAGTATTTTTAAAGAACCCTGGGTGATTCTAATGTGCATCAAAGTTTGGGGACTACTGCCTTAAACTTAAGCTTTATTAGCTTCAGGCAAGTCCGCCTCTGGAGTGGGGGCATAGTTTTCACTCATTTATTTAACTAACATTTGTGGAGCAATTATCATCTGCCAAGCACTGTATCCCCAGTATTTAGCGGTATGCCTGACAAGTAGCTGGCAACCAGCAAATGCTTGCTGAATGTATAAATGAACAGCAAGTAGCCAGGGTCTCCTGTTTTACATTGGAGACTGGTTGTGGACTGGACTTGGAATTCTCCAGTTTATCTTTCCCTTTGGATGTGTCAGCATTTTAAAGAAATACTTGGGGTTTACCCTGAGATACAGATGCTTCATGGCTCCACTATACACATAGGTGCTCCCTATGAATTCTGGATAGAAAGGAAATCAGTCAGCAAGCCTCTCAAAATGTAACGAAATCTCTTTTTTATTGTCCTCCTCTTTGTTTTCTTGGAAGTGGCTCTATGTATGTGGAGGAACACTGAATATATCTGACTGCAGAGATTACAAAAGAAACCCATGAGGGTTCTCACTTAGCTACCATAACTTCGGCAACTTCATCTCCTCCTACTCTTTCCCCATGTTGCAAGGTCTCAAAATTCAACTCATAGTATTACTCTGATGTGGAGAGAAAGGTAAGTTTCATTTTGCCCATAACAAATTTGATGTTTCTCTGGAGCCCTTATCTGTTAGTAGCAGGAAAATGAATAGCCCAAAGATCCAATTCAGTTTAAATTTACTCTGGTCCAATAATTTAAATAGACCCTTTAAGAATTTCCTAGTCTTTAATTTTAAAAAAAGATTTAGTGTCTTAAATAGCTCCCTCCTGAGATGGTGTCCAAGTGTATGAAGGAGCAGTGTAGCTACGAGACCTCATAGGTGTAAAGAGGATTATGTCCTTTCCAACTCTGGCCTCTCAGCTTCCGGAGTGCTGCTGCTTCCCTGTTGTTTGAGGCTGTGTCCTGCAGCTAATGTAAATTCAGGATTTTGTCTTTTTTGGCTTGGTCGAGGCTCCACAATGCTCCCTGAGTGATGAGGCCTCGTTGCAGCTCCCACTGGCAACAAACTCTTGAGTCTCTCACATACACATCATTCCTCCAGCCTCCTGAACCAGTGCTTCCCCTCCCCTCCAGCCTCTGCTGTGGCATCATTGTGCCCTGCTATGGCAGGCTTGTTGGCATGTCCACTAGCTCTCAATTCAGAATTGATATTGCATGGGAACTTCAAGAAGGGCAGGAAAGTTAAAACTCAGAGCCTCTCTCTGCAGGTGGGATATGACCAGGCCCTAGGTTGGAGTGGAAGCAGCCTGTGAGATGATCTGCATGCAAAGTCCCACAGGAGGAATGGGGGCAGGCATTTATCTGGTGCCTTTAATTGTCATGGAGGGTGGGCAATGGTGGAAGGGTGCTGTTGGGCCACATATAAACTGCAGGGAGATATCCAACCACAAAAGGATGTATATATCTCTTACAGTTGTGCATGCCTCAAGAGAGCCCCAAATCTCCAAGTATTAATAGCATGTAAACTGGAGGAGTGAAAGTACATCACTTCAGGGGATGCGACATGGACCTTGAACTTACAGAAATCCATGGAATGAACAGCTATTAACTAGCTCCCTTGTTTTCCTTCTACCTTGAATTATTGCCTCTTTAGTCCCACTAGCTGAGCACAATGCTTACCACGATAGGCTGAAATCACAACATATTATGGAATGAATGAATGAATGAGAAGTGTTCATCTACAATTCAGTTTCTCTCTTACTGGTTCAATAAACGTCAACAAAACACTTAGTGATCGCATATTGGAAGTTTATCTCTGACCGAAGATATTACACCCAATAGAACATGTGTTCTATGAACATCCCAATTCTCCCACAGAAGAGCAAACCATCTGCACACTGAAACTCTCCCACAGTCCAACAGCAACCTTACAGAAATCAGCACTAGAGTGTAGTTTGAGAGTGATAGTAGGACCTTAAGAAAGAAAAAAATTGTGCTCAAAATTCAGAGCCAGAAAAGAAATAGATTTTAACCAAAGATAAATATTTCCCAAACTCCAGGATGTGGCAAATAAGCTCACGGTGGCTCCTCCGTAGTAGAAACAGACACAAATAAAAATCACTAGACCAATCTAATTCTTCTGATGACAATCACCATCAACCACAAAATCCCCTTTTCTGCTCATTTCCAGGACCAGATGTCCACGGCTGCATAAGACAACCCTCCACATGTACACTGGGTCTGCTACCCAGTGTTTCTGTTCTGTTTGGAATTACTTAGGTGCATCTATACCCTTCTTTCCGTGCCTACCTCTTCTCCACCATCCAACTGCTTTCTTCTGGTTTTCATCTAGAATTGCAAAAGAAAATAAACATTTTGGCTCCCATTGATAACAAACTCTTGAATCTCTTTCTCATCATTTCTCTAGATGAGAGGCTTAGAGGGGAAATGAGAGAGGAAGAAATTTTTTTTTCGTTTTTCAATTAACTTCCATTTCTTTCAAGTCTGAGTAAACTCTGGGCCCAGAGCAACCAGGATGATATGATTATGGAAACTATTAATCTCTCCATCAAAGGAGAGCCAGCTCATGGTTACGGAGCAATTGGCACGTTCCTCCAAAGGGCTTCTGCAGCATGATCCTCCTGGTTTCTCTTGGGGTCACAAGTGCTCAGGGTACACTTTTCAAGAAGTAGGCCACTTCCTAAAAAACAAAATGATCCTTGAGCACTTCGTGAGTTGTTCTGTGAAATTGTGTGTTTTCCCTCAATTGCTCTAAAGAAATAGCCAACACACCTTAAAGCATGTTCAAATAGAAAGAAAAATCTACTAACATTTTCAGATCACTCAAGGCTTATCTGAAATTATAAAATTTGGGATCTTTAAAGACTAGTCAGATGTCACTTGATATCAGATATGGGCAACAAACAAAGGGGTGCATGTGGAGCAAGAAGTCTCCAAATTGCTTTGAATATTTAATACTGTAATCATAGAAATTAAAATAATTTCTAGAGGTCATTTAGGACAAACAGAATAGTTATCTGGTTTTTCCAAACCTAAAACAAACATAAAAAGAAATTAGAGAATTTAATGTAGAGATTTTGTCCCAGGGTCTGTAACATCAACAGACTTTTTTTCTTCCAGTGATGATAAGAGTACAGACTTCTCTGTAATGGGGCTGGGGGTCAGTTAAAGGATTTAGGAGTTTCCTACAGAAGTGCTTGCTGATTGGCCAAGTGAATGCTTGCTTCTGGGTACAGCTATAAAAAGTCCAAAAATAGCTGCATTTCAAAGAAAGCATATTCATGGATTTATAAATGTCAGCAACCTTCCCAAATACAGACCCAAGGGAAGAGTGAATTTCCAGAGATGCCAAATTCCTCAAATGGCATGGAGTCAATAGGCATCACTCAAAACAAAACTACTTGTGGGACTGCAAACTAGTTCAACCTCTGTGGAAAGC
>CAUYPO010089110.1:0-14971 GCA_963574435.1 Cheirogaleus major | reverse complement strand
GCCCCCCTCAGCCGCGGAGGCCCCAGGCGGCGCGCTCCGGGCCCAACCGGGGGCGCGGGCCGGGCCGGGCTGGGCTGCGGGTGGGAAACGCGGGCGGGAGCTGCGGTTGGGGACGCGGGGCCGAACGCGGGGCTTGGGGCCAAACGGCGCGGGGCCGGGCGGGGGGCGGGGAGCGCGGGGCCGGGCGCGGGGCGGGGAGCGCGGGAGCCCCGGCGCGGGAGCCCCGGTGACGCACCAGTGACGTCTGTGGCGGCGGGCGGGATTTCCCGGCCCCTCCCGGGCTCTGGGCGAGACCCTGCAGCCGAGTGGGCGCGACCAACGTGGCAGGAAGGGGACGAGGGTCGGAGGGTCACCGGCTTCTCCCCACGTCGGGCCTGGCACGACGCGAGGTGCGGAACGCAGCACCCGGCGCCCGGGCGGCTCCGCTCCCGAACCGCGCAGGGGAGCGGGGAGGCGGGGCGCGGCCGCCCGCACGGCCCCCTCCCCCGGCCTCGCGTGGTCCTTCCCGGCCCGGGCGCGGGGCGGGGCTGGGGACGCGCCCGGAGACCCCGCGGGCGGGGGAGGGGCGGCGCGGGGCGCGCGTTTGCACCGCGAGCCCGCACACGCCGGGGCGCGGGAGCCCGGCCCGCCCGCCCAGCCCCGCGCCCGGATGAGGAGGCGCTGCTCGGTCCGGCCGCCCCCCGCGTGCACCGCGCCGCAGACAAAGCCCGCGCGCCCCGCTCGGGTAAGTGGGCGCCCGCGGCGGGCGGGACCCCGTGGGGCGCGGGGGGCGGCTGCTCCGGGAGGGACCCGCCGCGGCCCGGCCCCGGGGTGCGGGCGGGGAATGCCGTGGCCCCCGCTGCGGCGAGCTCGGGGAGAGCCAGAAACAACAGGGAAAGTCGGGCAAGAAAGTCTCCGCAACTGGAGGAACGGTTCTGGCGCCTGTGTCGTGCTAACGCTGTCGGCGGCGGCCCGCGACACAAAGACCTGCGGTCGTCTTGCCGCCCGTCGCTAGCCCGGCCTCCGCGGCGCCCGCACAGGTGGACGTCCGCGGCCGGCGTCGCCAGGTGCGGGGCTCCCTGGAGTTCCCGGGACCTGCCTGCTGAGCCCTGGGAAGCCCGAGCGCAGGTTTGGACAGCCCGCTCGGGACGCGTGGGGGGTCCCCCGCGGTCGCGTGGCCCCATCTCTCTGGCGTGAGGCAGGCGGAGGCTTCTGAAGGACCCTTTCCATATGTAGGTCACAGAGCGTTTGCTGTTCTCCCAGCAGGGACGTCCTCCGTTGAAGAGGACCTTAGCGGAGGGACATGGAATGGCTAGTTGGTCATTTTATTTGGTGAAATGTGTTTGGCGAGTGCCCGCGGAAGCCCTCTTGAGTCCCCAGCACCCTGGGTGGGACACCTGCCGCGGGAGCGGTTCCAGTGGTGACTGTGGACGACAGGGCGAGGGTTTGTTTTTCTCCCCTCCTTTATGGCGTCTGTCCCCAAGGCTGGTGCTGAAATGTGCTGCGCTCGCCGGGCCCGCACCCAGTAGCATTGGGGGAGCTTGGGCTTCATTTTATAGTTGCCTCGGAAATAACGGGGAATAGGGGGAGGATGAGGTGGGGGGGCAGAGTGTGGTTGGAAAAGACTCCTTCATTTGGAAGGATTTGCTTCATTTCGTGCATTTGGGGCTAAGGTGTTAGGAAACCTAAAAATGTTGAAGTTTGATGGAGTGATAAAGTGGATCGCAGACACCGGGTCTCCCCACCATGTCCCCAGCTGCCGGCTCGCTTCTCTTCCTGTCGCCTCCAGGACTGTAAAAGGCTGGCACAGGGCCCGGCCCTTTCAGCCAGAGCAAAAGGCCTCCTGGGCTGCTTCTGTGTTCTCCATTAAACGTGTCAGTCCTGTCGTCTGCTCACGAGTGAGTGAGGTGTGATGCTTCCCACAGTGGGACAGCAAAATTCAGCAGGGAATACCTCAAAGCGGCTGTGAGGGGACCTAAGCTCTGTGGTCGGTGTCTGATTCCTTGGGCAACTCCTTTTCCTGATTGCTGCTGCGGCGGGGGAGGGGAGGCTCACCAGCCTCTGCTCCGGCCCTTCCCTGCAAGAAGAGCTGCAGCGATGAAAGGGAAGCCTTTTCCAGCCCAGAGAAACAAGATGGGGCACATGTGAACTGTGGATTATTTTTGAAGTGTGGGGTTGGGGCAGTGATCAGTCATGATAGGAGAGGGCTGTGGCACTTAACAAATAGCAGGTGTCATTGTCAGTACAAGGTTTATTGTGATGCTTTGTTAGTTCATGAGTAGCTTCACCATGGGGTTATTGGGCTGAGATGACTATTTAGGACAATGGACTTCCTGTTGGCCCCTCCACCCACGCCCAGCTCCAGTCCCCATAACTCCGTACAATAAAATTGCCCAAGCTGCTGAAGACGTGTGGCTGGCTAAGTAGCACAGCAAAAGGCTCCTTCCCAGTGGTCCCATGACTGGCTGGGCAATCGCCTTTGACATTTCTCATGCAAGTCAACAGTGGAGAAAGCAGGAAAAACGCCTTTTCCATGTTCATTTTACAGTTTTTAAAGCAAAAGTGACAGTCTCTGAAGCTCCCCCCCCCCCCAAATCTCAATGCATTCTTTGAAATGGTGTTAAAGAACATCAGGTGGGAACATGGACCCTGGTCCCTGGGCATGTGGTGCCCAAAGCTGTCTCAGGAGGACAGGAACACTTGGGACTTTAGGAGTGATTAAATAAAAAGCCCCCCCCCACACACACACACTCACACTCACACTCATACTCATACTCACCACACAACTGCTTACAGAGGAACCAGAGACTAAAGTCCGTAACCAACAAGTCGTTCTCAATTATTTATAGCCACATCTCACTATCACATTTTTCTTAGTTTGTCTCATTTTGTGCTTGGAGAGGGGAGAATGCCTACTGTGTGTCAGGAGATTTCCTCTTTCTTAATGGAATTTTGAAACCATGTCTTTAAAAGATTACCTGATTTTTGTTCTCAGAACACCTTTCTGAGCATACACTACTATCTAATCTTGCTGATTTTTCTTTGTAATTTGGCATTTTTATTCACTCTAGACATACTCAGGCAGGGAGTCTTTTATTAGTCAGGTAAAGAGATTATTTGTTCAGTTTTCTTGAATCAGAAATCAAAATTTAACTTCTTTAATATGCCATAAGTACTACAGAAATGTCCCATCAACAGTGATTAGCAAGGATATTTTCACTGCAAGTCAGAAAAGCTAAATGAGTACCAGAAAGAAAAAAAAAACCCAAAGAGATCAATTATAGGATAATACTACCGAAAGGCTTTAAGTAGCTGGTTAAAACCATATGAAGAATAAGCCAAAGATCTTAAACAAATGATCAGAAGTGAAAATGAAATTTCCATTTTAGGGAAGGAAATAGAGGCAAGAAAAACTGCTGAAAGAGAAAATGACTGCAGAGAAAAACAATGGGTACTTGAAAAGAGATCCATTCTGCAAGCTAGCTGGAGCATTCCAAATCCCTTTAATTGCCAAAGAGCTTTTGTTAGGTCAAATGGTAGCTGGTGGGCAATCAGTTTTCCTGCTGGAACCCGGCAGACAAAATGGCAGGTGTCATGCAGATAGGGGACATATGGCTGTGTTGAAGACGAGGTACTTATTGTGGAATGGGCCCTGGGTGCCCAGGAGAAGTGAGGGAGTACGTGGAGCCGCGGAGGAGCTATTCATCTCCATGGCCCTGAGGTTTGCGGGTGTCTGCAAGCAAGTCCCCAAAAGCCCCACCTAAGAGGACCAGGCAGGATGGGGAGCTCAGGTTAGTGGGCAACAAGGGGAAGGGAGGGCCTGCCGTTGCCAGGTGTGGGCTGGACGCATCATGTGGATGATCGACTCTCACATGATACCTGCAAGGTTTTTCTAATTTGCAAAAAACAGCAATGACTGCTACTGTCCCATCTGTCCAGGCGTGTTCTGGCAGGGTGTTTGGCGGGCGGTGGGAACTTCTTTTAACCAGCAAAGGAAAAGCACGCACAAATGGTAAGGGCAAGCAACTGAGACGTGTGGAAGAGAAGAAGCCAGGCAGTGGCGTGTGCTCCTTTCCCAGAGGATTCGTTCCTTCTTCCTATACATTCCTCAAACCGGTCTTCTCTGGGTTGCTGGGCTGGCTCTCTCTAGTGAGACACACATACGATGAAGCCATGGAAGGGCTCCCAGAGATAGAAGAAATGCTGTAAGTGTCCCTCTGGGGCCCCAGGGATTTTCTGTCCCTAACCCCCTCCCCCTGCCTCCAACAAACATGTGCACAGTGTGGGGCCACAGCCCACATGCACTGACTGGCACTAACTGGGTGTTCGTGGCTTTCTGCTCCATCCCCGGCTTCCTCCTGGTGCCCCTGCCTAGTTTCTAGCGGTGGGGCCTTCTCTTCCACCCCTCCCCACTCGCCACCATAGACAGAGGCAGGGCAATAGGCATAGGAAGAGGGGAAACATTCCTAATTCTTTCAAAAATTCCTATTCAAGCACCTCTACAACTGCATCAGAAAAGTTTCCACAAGAAAGATGTTTCCCATAATCCCAACACCCAAATTCGACTTTGTTTACCTCTTCTGCTGTTCTGTCACACAGATATGTAAAATTGAGAGACTTCTACCAAAACAGTGTCCACGTGTGAAGGTCCGAGTAGGAGAGACGGGATCAGACAGCGGGAAGGAAGGAGCAAGGCTGCTGGGATTGGGGTGGGACACAAAGCAGTGCAGGGGGGTTGCCGAAGGTCGAGAGTGGCTTATTCTTCATGATGGCCCAGGGGGACTCTGTGGCCCAGAGGCGAGGACAGGAGTAGCAGACAGGGTGGCCATGCCCCCGGCTGGGACTCTGTCTTCCCAGGGCGTCAGGCTCTCGGAGGCGGGGGACAGAGGTCAGGCAGCCCACCTTTGCTGACCGCCCCCCAGGGGCAAATCGTGAGCAGCCTTGGAAAGGACTGTGTGTCTCCCACTACACCCGCCCTTGCTGGGGGGCTCCCGCGGCCCAGAGCCCTCACAGACTGAGTACAGTGGCAGCGCCCCCTTCTTGGCACTGGGACCCACTGTCACAGCAGACTCCACCTTCCCATCGCTCCCTCTCTGTGCCAGGGTCGGGGCATACCCAAGAGCCAATGTCCTCCTCTGGAATGTCTGTCCTGCCCTGGAGTACCTGCTGCGTGCACAGCCTGCATGGAAATTTCCAGCAGGGCCTTTCCTCAGCCCAGAGCCTGTGGCACACTAAGCCTGCATGAGTCAGTTCCTATTTGGTTTTCGTTTCCCTTCAGCAGTCCTAGGAAAATTCTGTTTTCTCTCTGCCCCAGCAAACCTCGCCTGCAACCCGGGGACTGCCCCCACGTGCTTGTTTCCCCCAGGTTCGTGTGGGGCCACATGGAGGATGGAGGGCTGCAGCCTGGTTAGGGAGACCCCATGACTTCAGTCCACAACACGTGTGTGTTTGGTGGCGTGCACGGGGGAAGCCGAAGTTACGAGGCTGCACACGCACAGCCGGGCTTCCTAACGCTCGAGGGCAGTGGTGGGAATGGAGTGTGGCCAGTGAGGGACCGTGGCAGACATGAGCGAAGAATCCCAAAGTGCTGACCTCAGAGAAAATAAAGGGAAACCGATGGTGGCGTCGGCCACTGAATTCTCTCTGGAACAGGTGTGTGGATCCTTAAATCGGCCTTCATCAGTGTCACACACTTCCTCCCTCTGTGAATTTTATCTGATGGGGAGAGAGTCGCTGGCATCTTCTGCTGACCTGAACCTCTGTGTGCCTGGGTCCCCATCGCCCTCCCCGGTCTCTAGACAGGTACACCCGTCCACCTTCCAGTGGGAGGTTAGCATTTTCCTTCCACTTGGTTGGTCTTGCAGAATTGTGTTTTGGGGGCTCTCTCTGGGCACACCTCTCCATGCATGCTCTGTCTACACTGCTGTGAGTGTGTGTGCAGCCTTCTCAGGGTTCACTGTGCTCACGGATAGGTCAGAATCTTCCAGACAACTCAGTTTCTTTCCAGACGCTCTCCTTGTGCTAGAGTTTGTTGCAGTGAAGAGTATCTAAAAGAAGTCGATCGCTGACCTGGACCCAGGCATGTTTTTAGTAAAGAGAAATTTTCTTTGTCACGAGATCTGCCATCTCTGTGTTCTGCTGATCGTCACAGTGGATCTTCCCAGCGTTTTCAGCCTTTCTCGAGTTTCCCTGTGCACTAGCGCTCCAGACTGCATGCCTCTTCATTGCCGGACTCAGTGGAGGGACTTTTTCAGTGCAGGTATATTGCGGAAAGCAGTAGATGTGTTTGTAAAAGATTGTATGTAAACCATGTTTGTAAGACATTCGCCGACTGCACATGTGGTAAACACCTGCAGTACGTGCACCAGGTAATTTAGGCACTGGCGACAGAAAGATGAATAGGATGTAGTCACACCCTCCGAAGAACTCATAACCCAGGGGGGTGCATGTGTGAAACGGCTTCCCTACCCTGGGTTAGTGCTGACAGACACCAGACAAGTAAGCAAGGGCTTTGTAGGCAGAGGGCCCAGCATGTGCCGAGGCTCGGAGTCGTGAATAGCACAGAGGAGAGAGTGGAGAAGGCTGATCGGAGCCAGGATACGAAGACTCTTGAGTGACGCAGGGAGGAGCCTGTTCTATGAAGAGTGGGAGCCCAGGGTAGTTGGGCAGCACACTCAGGGTGTAGCGGGTGCCGGCCCCGGCCCTCTGGCTGTGCCTGCTGCGTGGGGCAGGTCAGAGTTATGAGGCAGGAGAGGGAGGGCAGGGAGAAAGGCGACATCCTAGGATGCTCCAGCCCCCGCTTCAGTCGGGGCCACTGTCTGACCAGAAGCAGAGGGGCAGGGAGAGGTTGGCGTCTTGGGATCCCGGGGTTTCTATCATAGCTTGGCCCTGGACAGGGAGAGGTCCCATGCCTTGGTCTCGTGAGTGGAGTTGAGCAAGTGGAGAGAAGGTGTATGGCCTGCCAAGTCAGGAGGTGACACCTAAGGGACATATGCATCCAGAGCTAAGCAGAGGTCTGGCTGGACACAGCCTGGAGGAGGATGGAGTCAGTGGTACTCAGGTGAAGCCATGTGGTGAACAAGATTGCAGAGGGAGACCCAAGGCGTGGTGACAAAGTAGGGAGACCCACGAGTCAAAGAAGAGGTGTGAAGTTTGGGAAAGAACAAAAACTCTTCTGTAAGATGCATACTGCTTCTAACACAGGCTGTCATGTGCTGGGCCCCCTAAAAGGGACTGGATCCCCCCAACACACCCCTCGCCCAGCTGCTCAGCTGGCCAGTCCCTGCGAAACCACAGCCAAGCCGCCACCACCGTGCTTTCCTGGGTGACTCATTCTTTCTGTGTTCCAGCAGTTGCAGCTCTGCCTCTTGTTTGTGATTCCTTTGTCCCCTAATGCTTATGGGTTTGCTCAGATGCTGCTAGCACCCGTCTCTTGCTGCCTGCTGACGTCGGGGAATTACAGTTTATTAACCTTCGGTGTCTGCGTGTCCCTGTCCGAGGGGGAGTTTCCATTTTATGTTTTGCTCAAGCCTTCCGGGCACCCTCCTCTCACCCCCAAGCTCTGGTGGCCCCAGGCAGCCTGGCCCCGCTTCACAGTAACCATGGCAACTCACATGCAACACCCCGCAGAGCCACCCAGCACCCAGGTCTGACCCAGCCGCCCTCTGGTTCTCCCCGGACCTCCACTGTCAGCCGAGAAACACCCCCGGGGTCTGGTTTCCTCCTAGTCCCCTCCTCCCTCCTCCTGGTTTTCCTCACCGGACTTTCTAGGCTCTAGGGATTCAAAACACAGGCCCTGGAGGGCGAAGCAAAAAAGCCTCTGCAGAGGGCACGTCTTAGTGGATGAAACAAAAAGGCGGAAAGTCGAAAGTAGTTTAAATAAGTAAATTCATAAATACGCATCTTAAGATATAAAACGCGTAGGAGAGAAAAATAAAGCAAGGCAGGGAGACGGGGAATGCTGCGGAGAGGGTGTCGCACATTTTAAATAGGCTGCCCGTGGAAGGACTCATCGCATTGACCCAAGACTGAGGTGACCTCCCAGATGAGCGCAGCTGATGCTCGTGCAGCTGCGAAGTGGAAGCAGGAGACGTGCTGGTGGAGCCGCGGGTCATTTTATGCCCTCCTGGCAGGATGAGTATTTGGTCGCCCTCCCACCCCATCCCTGGCATAAAAGGAAACTACATTAACCCAAAGGAGCGTGTGGTAGTATAGCTCAGGTAGAGTTCGACAGAGATTCTTTTAGCAGAAGAACACACAGGAAATAGCTCTTTCTCACCCCAAAATGGACCTCTCCACAGCCTGGTCGTCCTGTGTGCGTCCCACCAACCCCGCGCCTGGGGCTGCTGGGCCCCGGGACTGCGGATCGGCCTGGTGCCAGGTGGAGGCAGAAGAGAGGAAGAGCCCCGGTCCACGAGGGCAGTTGACCCATCCTAGACCCCTCCAGGAGGTGGCCCCAAGAGGTGGGATTAGAGACCCTCACCAGTGAAGGTCTGGGGGGCTGGATGGAGTAGCGAGGCCGCCCTCAGCGACAGCCTGGTGGGTTCTTGGTGAGTTTGTGTAATGACAGACTGGCCATTCCTTCTGCTTTTACACACCTGCCTTGGGAACCATTTGCTGGTGGCGCAGTCCGCCTGTGAAATCTAAGGTAGATGCAGCGGTGGCTCCCCAACCTGGCTGCATTAACTTCGGGCAGGTTTTTTAAATACCCCTTCTTGGGCCTCACTGCCTGGACGTTCTGACTCGGCAGGTCTGGGGCGGGGCCCAGGAGTCTGGGTTTGAGCAGCATTGACCCGATGATTGCTGTGGGTCCTTCTTCCTGGCATTCAGATCACCCCCAACCTGCCTGAGCGTTCCCAGGCTCCCGTGTTCTCTGCCAGCCTCTCCCGCCCCTTGTGGGACTGGGAGGGGATGTGGCTGCAGCCCCCGCCAGGCTAAATGCCCGGATCTGTCTTCCCTGCCTTGGCTGAGAGAGAGCCACCCCGAGGGGTCACCAGCTAAGACCCTGAAGAACTGCCTCTGCTCAGAGCATGGTGACCCAGATGCAGACTTCTGCACCTCTGCTCCCTCCCACAGGCAGCCACAGAGCAGCTCGAAAGTTCTGGGTGTCCTGGAGGAACTCGGACCTACATTCACCCGTTAGTCATGGGTGAGACATCAGACTGCTCCTGTGGCCCTGTGCCCGGGTAGGAATGCAGAGATGAGTGAAAGACCATCCCTGCTCATGAGAATTCGCTCTCTGGTGAGGGAGACAGATGATTATAACACGACACAGGCTTAAGGACAGGTCCCGCCTGAACACAGCAAGACAGCAAGCCCAGCCCAGAGGTCAGGGAGGGCTTCTGGGAGAGGCCTCGGGATTTAGCCAGATGAAAGGGTTGGGGCAGAGCCAGAGAGAATTCCATTTACTAAGAATTTACTAAGAGCTCACTACAGGCCAGGCTCTAAGTGTCTTAGATTGTACTAACTGCTTATTCCTGACAACTGCTGTGGTAGGGAGAGTAATTATCCCCCAGAGATGGCCACACCCTTGTCCTTGGAACCTGTGGGTATGTCACACGGCAACAGGGATTCTGCAGGTGGGATTAAGGGAAGAATCTCGAGATGGGGAGATGATCCTGGATTATCAGGTGGGCCCACCGCATCACAGGAGTTCTTGTAAGAGGGGGCAGGAGCGTCAGGGAGAGAGACTGGAAGATGCTACACAGCTGGCTTTGGAAATGCAAGAGGGGCCGTGAGCCAAGGAATGCAGGTGGCCTCCAGAAACTGGAAAAGGCAGAGGCTACGACTCTCCCGGGCACCTGGATTTTAACCCCGTAAGACCCATTTTGGACTTTTGAACTCCAGAACTATAACATAATACATATGTGTTGTTTCAAGCTGTAAGTTTGTGGAAATTTGTTGCAGCAGCAATAGGAAACCAAAACAACTATTTCTCTCCCCATTTTGCAACGGAAGAAAGCGAGAGGGTCAGCCAAGTGCTTACATTACACAGCCAGTAAGGAACAGGGCCAGGATCCAGGCCCTGCACTCGCCCCCTCTCGCCCCTCTCCTGTCCCTGCCACCTGGGAGAGACGAAGAAGCCGCGGTTCAGCAGCTGGTGCTTACCAGGGAGACCACGAGCATCAGAAGATGAAGTCGGCAAAGTGAGCAGGCAGGGGTTTGGGTCCCTGAGGTCCTTCTTGGCTAAACAGAGGGGAGCAGCCTTCTCAGCCTGTTGGCCCAGGCTCCTTTTTGGGGGTCTGCTCAAGTTCATGCCAGACCGGGAGTGCCCGTCGAGGCTGAGGTCAGCTCCCCAGGCCCAGCTCGCCTGCACCTGGCATCAGCCGCCCACCGAGCTGCCTGTCGTGCAGACTGCGCTGCCTCCCTCCACTGTCAGATGGTTCAGAAGTGCCTCCCTGGCCAGGGTTAAGGGCAGACATCTGGCTGAGCACTTGCAGCATCCTGATGCATTTAAAGTTCTATGTTCAAACATATGTTTCCACCTCATCCTTCTTTTGCTCATTCTAATTCTTTAACAGAAAGCCTCCCCCATCCATCAGCCTTTGACTGAAAGAAGTGGTCAGAGGAATTTTTAGGCAGTGTTCTGTTTTTTAAACAGGACACATGAGCATTACCTGAAACTACCACTCCAGATATGTCTGCTTAATTTATATTCCAACTATTTTACGGGCTGTGTTTAGATTTTCAAAGGCGCAATCACCGACATTTGATTAGCATTTTGCAGTTTGCCCAAAGCATTCGCGTACCCTGTCTACTTGATCTTTACAGAAACGCTAGGAGACAGCGATCTTTACCCCATTCTTAAATGAGCAGGCTGAAGTTCTAACAAATATCATTTGGCCAGGGCACAAGGCAAAGCCAGGATAGGAACTTAGGGCTGCTATCTCAAATGCCACATTTTTTCTATTGCATTATATGGCCTCTTAAGGGGGAAAAGAAAAAAGACCCAAAATGCACTTACAAGGAAATAGAGTCCCAAAATCCAGTTCACTTGTGCCCCTCCCAGGCACAGAAGTACAATGCTGGGACATCCACATGCCACCACCTCTGTGTGCCAGAGACCCTACCCTGCTTTGGGGTTCATCAGATCTCGGTCTTAGATGTGAGAGTCATACAGGGCGGTTTGAGTGAGACGTACGTAGTTGGCTCAACAACATCTCACGGCAGAGGCAGGCGTCCTGCTGGAGGACCTGCAGCGACGGGCGCGTCTCCGGTGGGAGGCCGCAGCGTGGGTGCCGCGCCGGCGTGGCCGAAGCTTGCTGCAGGCCCGGGCTCCCGGGTGGCAGAGACACAGCAGGCCTGCTTCCCAGCGCCAGCTGCTCTCCTCTACTCAGGTCTCCTGCAGCCCTCATCTCAGCCCCTGTGTTGTCCCGTCCTGCACGTCACCCCTCTGCCAACACAGGTGCCCAGGCACAGCCCAAGCCTGACCTTTCTCGGTTCTCTTCCTAGGTGCCTTTGGGCTGCTCCCTTGCTGAGACCCCCAAAGAGCCTTCCTCAAATAAATCCAAAGCTTTGGCATTCAACACTTGTTCCTGAGGACGGCATTCAGAACCCACTTTGGAAGTAAAAAGCAAAGTACCTTTTTGTCTTTCTATTCCTGCCTTAATAATCCTCGTTCCCCTCGAGGCAGCACGGATGGCTCTGGCTAGCCAGAGGGGGGTCAGGTGCAAAAAAGCACAGACCCATTTGCCACGATGCTCTGTCATCAGAGAGAGCCAGGTTCTCCCCATCCTAGTCTGGGCTCACCTATCAGTGACCGGAAGGAGTCACTGCAAGGGGTCTCTGAATCCAGGTCCCCACCAGGAACCCTGTGCAGACTGAACACAGATGCCACGTGTTTGTATGCTGCTAATTTGCAAGTACACAGAGACACCTTGGGGATTAATAAAATAAAAATGAATCTAAGCCTATTACAGCTTTGTCACGTTATGGCTTCAGAGTCAACAGATGTTAAAAGTACTGCCATCAGGGAAGCTGCGTTTGTTTTATTAATTTTAGAAGGGGCGTAACTTCTAGAAGTTTAAAACTTCATGCTTTAAAGCCATGGAAACTGTGGTTTGCAAAATCTTCTACCTCTACTACTCTGGTTCATTAGCGATGCCGTGCTGGGGTATGTTTCCTGCATGTGCCGTGAATTGGCTCCCTGCCTGGTTCTATGTCACCTTCCTCTAGTGGCTGCTGGCCTCAGAGAAGGAATAGCTCTAGGCAGCCTTACTCCTTCCACAGGGGCATCAAGTGGAGGAGCTTTTCAGAGGGTGGGTCTTTCCAGTGTGGGGGTGAAGGGTAGTTTTGAGACCGGCTGATCCTTCACCCTTCCTAGAGCAGTGAGGTCTCGTTAGTGACCCGTGGGACAAGCCACGCCATCCTGTAGGACCCCAGTCTCAGCCCTCTCTGGTTTTGAAACCTCCCACCCCCTACCATGACCCTTTCCTTAGACCAGAGCTTATTTTTCTTCTCCAATTAGGATCCTGGTCTTTATATCCTCTCCTGTTTGCTCACAGAGACTTTGCCATGACCTGGACCCTGTGTACATTTTTCTTGCTTTTTTTTTTTTTTTTTTTTGCCTTATCCTGGTTAGACTCTTCCCAGCACAGGGGCTTCTTCACTCACAACTAGTTGGCTTCAAGTTAAAAGGAGAAAAAAACCAAAGCCAGCCTCCCTGGCAAGCTGTCTTGCTCAGAGGGTTCCCACCACCGTCCAGCCATATGGTAGGTACAAGAGGAGTTTTGTCATCTCAGGTGCTTCATGTAGAGGTGCTGGCATAGAGGTCAGATCCCGTCATCTGTGGCTTTTATGGCTGCTGGGAAGTGAGATTTCTCCCTGCTGCCTCCCCCAGCCAGTGTGCTCCACCAGCACCTCTGCCACTCAGGGACAAGTCGCTGTGAAGGACCACGTTGCAGGATCTGCGGTTGTGGTGTTCGCAGTAGCAGGCTGTCAGCACATGAGAAAAAAAACATCCATGTCAGACTCTTCATCTTCATTCCTAGAAAATATCCAGTTAATTTTCAGGCTTATTTAACATGTCCTTTTTTTGTTTTTCACTGCTGCTAAAATATTCTTTTCCATGAGTGGCATCCTTGAGCAACACAAATCAGTCTGTCTGCAAAGTCTGAATAACCACCTTGGAGAGAACCTTTGACTGTGTGTAACAAGTGATCAACAGTGTCAGACTTCGACATCAGCTCTCCCTTCCTCTTTCGAAAAGAGTTGCTTTTGAGTAGTCATTTGGGCTTGTACATTCTTCTAATCCAGAAAGAAAGCTCTGTGACTGTGTTCTTCCTTTTGCTTTTGGTGTTTTTGTTGTTTTTTTTTTTTTTTCAGGATCAAGCCAGTAAGTTGTTACCTAATCTCAACAAAGGCAGGTGACAATGTCTAATATTCTGTACATTTCCAAGTTGTGTTACTGGTTTTGTTCCTACCTGAGGCATTTTACTTCATTCCAAGCATTTTGGGGCAAGAAGATGACGAACTGTTACAAACGGGAAGACTGAAATGCACAGAGACAGAAATGTGCTCAGAGTCATGCAAGGAATCAGAAGTAGTATTAGAGGCAAGTCTCCTGGCACCTCACCCACCCTTCCTATCCGGAAAATACTCTCTTCCAGTCATTTATGCTTCATCTTTAGAACCAGCACTCTGCCTATTCCTACTTCCCTGAAAGGCAGAATTTGCCACCTTAGTTCCAGAAGCTCATTCTGCAGCCGAGACCTGCAGTCTTTGAGCAGAAGAAAAGCATGTCGCCAAATCCCCTTCCCCCACCATGAGGTGTGCATATCCTGCAGCTCACCTGCCCTGTGCTGCAGCCCTTCCTGCCCTCCCAAGCTTCACTTAAACCCTGCTACTTGAGGTATTCACAGAAGGAAGTTTCCCTGCCATCTTTTAGTTAACTGAGAATTCATCCACGTATCACTACTCTTATGGGAATTAGATAAAGTAAGATACGCTGGACATGCGAACATCCCCAACTCAGAAGCCACGTTAGAGTCCAGCCACAGTACCTTCTCTTGTGGTGGCCACTGCCCACCGGTCCTCAGAGCCACTTACTCCAAAACAGTGGTTGACCTAGGTTTCCAGTTGATAGAGCAATGCGTAACCAGTGTTAAAAGATAAATGTAGGCACATTAAAATCATAAAGAGTTTATTGGAGCAGAGAGGGACTCATGAATTGGGCAGCACTAGACTGCAAGTGGGCTGCGCCAAGGGGGCACGAAGGGAAATTTACAAGGTGTTTTTGGAAGCAAGATAAAGAAAATACATGTGATTGGTTAAAGTGCAAAGTTCCTAGTTAGAGGTTAGTTGGCAGGTTCTGATTGGTTAAGCGTAAGTTTTGTTTACTGTTGACGTTGAGCTGGGTTTGGGTTTGTTCGGGTAGGAGCTTCAAGCAATGGAGTCTTAACCTACGGCCTCCCAGTTAATTTTTTTTAACACCAGCTACACAGTATTTCAGAATTCATCTTCCATTGCATGTGTCCCTTGATTCTGAGGGCTGTGCATCTAGATTGTTCTGAGCTGTATCCACACTACCCTGGGTGGCCTTCTGGTTATTGCCACAGCTGCTTAGGCCATCATACAGGCCTATTATGATAGGCCAGCCCTGTTGCAGAGGCCTCAAATTGCTGTCTCACGATTTGGCACTCTGTAGACCATCTGCTCTCATCAGAATTACTGGGCCATACAAAACACCTGGCTTTGGGTGCTTGGCTTTGATGGGGGTGTCTGCTAAGTGGTGAGACAGTGGCATTATTGGGCTGTTGGTCTTGATTATAGTATAGTGGTATAGTAGTTGAGCCACAGGTTGCTGTCTTCAGCAGCAAAGTTTCAAGTACTTATGGTACTTTGAAGGTGTGTATCTGACAGTGTTAGGTGCTGACGATTTATGAATCTTTCTGAAATAGTCTCACAAGGGAATTCTTAAATATCTTTTTTTTTTTTTTTGAGACAGAGTCTCACTTTGTTGCCCAGGCTAGAGTGAGTGCCGTGGCGTCAGCCT
>CAUYPO010089108.1:0-41261 GCA_963574435.1 Cheirogaleus major | reverse complement strand
TTTTTGTAGCTATGTAACCATCTATTGTGTGTAAGTACCACAATTTCTTTATCCATTCACTCATTGATGGACACTTAGGTTAATTCCAAATCTTGACTTTTGTGAATAGTACTGCCAAAAACATGGGAGTGCAGTATCTTTTTGATATTCTGATATATTCCTTTGGATATATACCCAGCAGTGGGATTGCTGGGTCATATGATAGTTCTATTTTCAGTTTTTTGAGGAGCCTTCATACTGTCTTCTATAGTGGTTAAACTAATTTACATTTCCACCAACAGTGTACGAGGGTTTCCCTTTTTCCATATCCTTGCCAGCATTCATTATCATTATCGCCTGTCTTTTTCATAATAGCCATTTCAACTGGGGTAAAATATATCTCATTGCAGTTTTGATTTGCATTTCTCTGATGACTGATGATGTTGAGAATTTTTTCATATACCCATTGGCCATTTGTATGTCATTTTTTGAGAAATGTCTACTCAGATCCTTTGTCTATTTTTAATAAGATTATTTGATTTTTTCCTATTGAGTTGTTGGAGCTCCTTATATATTCTAGTTATTAGACTCTTGTCAAATGAGTAGTTTCCAAATATTTTCTCCCATTCTGTGGGTTGTCTCTTCCCTTTGTTGATTGTTTCCTTTGCTGTACAGAAGCTTTTTAGCTTGATGTGATACTTTTTATCCAATTTTGCTTTGGTTGCCTGTGCTTTGTGTGTATTACTCAAGAAATTATTGCCCAGACCGATGTCCTGAAGTGTTTCCCCAATGTTTTCTTTTAGTATTTTCATCATTTCAGGTCTTGGATTTAAGCCTTTAATCCATTTAATTTGATTTTTGTATATCATGAGAGATAAGGGTCTAGTTTCATTCCTCTGAATATGGATATCCAGTTTATGCAGCACCATTAATTGAAGAGACTATCCTTGTGGCGGTTACATGGTGTAATGGTTAGCACTCTGGACTCTGAAGAGACTGTCCATTCCTCACTGTATGTTCTTGGCACCTCTGTCAAAGATAATTTCACTATAGGTGTGTGGATTTATTTCTGGGTTCTCTGTTATGTTCCATTGGTCTATGTGTCTGTTTTTATGCCGTGCTGTTTAGGTTACTACAGCTCTGCACTATAATTTGAAGTCAAATAATGCGATTCCTCCAGTTATGTTCTTTTTGCTCAGGATGGCTTTGGCTATTCTGAGCTTTTGTGGTTCCATATAAATTTTAGGATTATTTTTTCTATTTCTGTGAAGAATGTCATTGGTACTTTGATGGGGATTGCCTTGTATATGCAGATTGCTTTGGGTACTGTGGACATTTTAACAATATTGAGTCTTCCAATCCACAAGTATGGAATATTTTTCCATTTTTTGTATCCTCTTCAATTTCTTTCATCAATGTTTTATAGTTTTCATTGTAGAGATCTTTCACTTCTTTGGTTAATTTTATTACTAGACATTTTATTTTATTTGTAGCTATTTTGAATGGAATTACTTTCCTGGTTTCTTTTTCAGATTATTTACTGTTGTCATATAGAAATGCTACTGATTTTTGTGTGTTGATTTTGTATCCTGCCACTTTACTGAATTTATTTATCCAGTTCTAATAGATTTTTGTGGAGTCTTTAGGTTTCTCTCGATATAAGTTCATATTATCTACAAACAAGGATAATTTGACTTCTTCCTTTCCAATTTGCATGCACTTTGTTTCTTTCTCTTGTCTGATTGCTCTAGCTAGAACTCCCAGTACTATGCTGAATAACAGTGGTAAAAATGAGCATCCTTGTCCAGACCTTAGAGAAAAGGCTTTCAATTTTTCCCCATTCAGTATGATACTAGCTAGCTGTGGGTCTCTCATGTATACCTTTTATCATGTTGAGGTAAGTTCCTTCTATACCCAGTTTTTTTGAGAGCTTTTACCATGAAGGATGTTGAATATTATTGAATGCTCTTTCAACATCAGTTGAAAAGATCATATGACTTTTATCCCTCATTCTGTTGATATGATGTATATCACATTGATTGATTCGCATATGCTGAATCATCCTTGCATCCCTGGGATGAATCCCATTTCATCATGATGAATAATGTTTTTAATGTGCTGTTAAATTTGGCTTATTATTGCTTTGTTTAGGATTTTTTCATCTATGTTCATCAGAGATATTGGCCTATAGTTTTCTTTTTTGTTGCTGTTGTTGTGTCATTTTCTGGTTTGGGTATCAGGGTGATACAGGCCCTGTGGAATGAGTTTGGGAGTATTCCCTCCTCCTCAGTTTTTTGGAATAGTTTAAGTAGGCTTTGTATTAATTCTTCTTTGAGTGCTTGGTAGAATTTGGCAGTGAAGCCATCAGTTCCTGGGCTTTTCTTTGATGGGAAACTTTTTATTACTGCTTGTTTCTCATTACTTGTTATTGGTTTATTCAGATTTTAGATTTCTTCCTGGTTCAATATTGGTAGGTTGTATGCATCTAGGAATTTGTCCATTTCTTCTATGTTTTCCAATTTATTGGAAATAGTTTATTGACATATAGTTACTCATAGTAGTCTCGAATGATCCTTTGGATTTCTGCAGTATCAGTTGTAATGTCTCCTTTTTCATCTCTGATTCTATTTATTTGGGGTTTCTCTCTTTTTTCTTAGTCTGGCTAAAGTTGTGTCAATTTTGTTTATCTGTTCAAAGAACCAACTTTTTGTTACATTGATCTTTTGTATTTGTTTAGTTTTGTTTCAGTTTTGTTTATTATCACTCTGATCATTTTTAAAATTAGTTTGTTATTTATTCTCACTCTGATCTTTATTGTTTCTTTTATTCTACTATTTTTGGCTTTGGTATGCTCTTTCTAGTTCTTTGCAATACATCATTAGGTTGTTTATTTGAAGCTTTTCTACTTTTTTGATGCAGGCACTTACTGCTTATAAGCCTTCCTCTTATTACTGCTTTTGCTGTATCCCATAGGTTTTCATGTGTTGTGTTTTCATTTTCATTTGTTTTGATAATTTTTTTAATTTCCTTTTTAATCTTTTTATTGATCCATGGTCATTCAGGAACATATTGTTTAATTTCCATATGTTTGTATATTTTCCAGTGTTTCTTCTGTCATTGATTTCTAGTTTTATTCCATTATGATCAGAGAAAATACTTGGTATGATTTCAATTTTTTTTAAATTTTTTGAGACTTGTTTTGTGGCCTAACAAGTGGTATATCCTTGAGAATGATCCATGAACTGAGAAGAAGAATGTATATTCTGCAGCTATTGAATGAAACATTCTGTAAATTTTACAGAATGTTAGGTCCGTTTGGTCTATAGTACAGGTTAAGTGCAATGTTTCTTTGTTAATTTTCCGTCTGGATGATATGTCCAATGCCAAAAGTGGTATGTTGAAGTCTCCAGTGATTATTGTATTGGAGTCTATCTCTCTCTTTAGCTCTGATAATATTTGCTTTATATATCTGGGTACTCCAGTAATGGGTGTATATATGTTTAGAATTGTGAATTGTTATATCCTCTTGCTGAATTGAACCATTTATCATTATATAATGATCTTCTTTGTCTCTGTTACAGTGTTGCTGTAAGCTTTCCTCTTTTTTTTTGTATCCCATAGGATATGTGTTGGGTGCATATATATTTAGAATTGTTATATACTCTTGCTGAATTGATTCCTTTATCATTATATAATCACCTTCTTTGTCTCTTTGTACAGTTTTTGTATTGAAATCTATTTTATCTGATAGAACTATAGCTACTCCTGCTCTTTTAGGTTTCCATTTGCATGGTGCAGGGAATATCTTTTTTGATCCCTTTATTATCAGTGTATATGCGTCTTTATGGGTGAAGTATGTTTTTTTTGCAGACAATATATGGTTGGCTCTTGTTTTATTATCCATTCAGCCACTCTGTGTCTTTTGATTGGAAAGTTTAGTACATTCACATTCAATGTTATTATTAATAGGTAAGGACTTACTACTGCCATGTTATTATTTCATTTCTAGTTGTTTTGTGGTCCCCTCTTTCTTTCTTACATCTTTACTGTCTTCCTTTGTTAAAAGTGTTTTTCTCTGTAAGTGTGTTTTAATTTATTCATTTTCATTTTCTTTCTTTCCTTTTTTTTGCACATCTGTTGTAGGTTTGATTTGAGGTTATCATGGTCAGATTTAAGAACCCAGTCTCTGGCGAGATTTAGAACTTGGGCTTTGAACATGGTTAAGTCGCAGTCTGTTGCCATGTTCAGTGTTCTGTCTATGAGCAGGATTAGGGCATATACTGTGGTCAGAATATCCTTAAGTTTTGTAGAAGATTTGGTTTCACTTCTTGGCCATGATTAAGACACAGTCTTCGGCCAAGTTAAGAGCTTGGTCTCTGTACATGTTTTTGTCTCTCTATGAGGCCAAGTTTAGTAGTCATTCTGTTGCCAATGTTGGGGTCATTTTCTGGTTAGTGCTAAGTCTGTGGAAATTGTAGCTGGGTTGGTTTCTAAGATCAGATTTTAGGCTGTGACCGAGTTAGAGCCTCAGTTTGTGGTCAGGGCTAGAGCTCAATTAGTATCTATGCTGAGCACTCATTTTGTGGTCAGTTTAGGATGTTAAGTATATCCCAGAGTTAGATCACAGTCTGTAGATTCAGCCTGGGGACAGTTTTAGGGACTATGTCTGCTGTTAGGTTGGAGTTATAAATCATGAATTAAGAACTTATTCAGTGGCCATTCATTAGGGTTCAATAGGAGATCAGGGTTAAAGACTCAGGCTGGCACCAATTATAGGTACTTACTCTGGGGCCAGACATAGGTAGTTAGTATGTAACTAGGCCTAGGGACTCCATTTAATCAGGCTTAAGACCTTGGTGTGTAGCCAGAAAGAGTCTCAATTTAAGGATAGAATTAAGGTCTTCATCTGTGGCCAGGGTTAAGGGCTTTGTCTGAAATTAGGGCTAAGTCTTCAAGTCCAAAGTTAGGAGCTCAGGCTACCTCTTCTGTTCAGCATTTGGTTGATGGTCAGGGTTAAACACAGAACCTGCGTTGAGTGTTGGCAGCTTGGTCTGTGACCAGGCTCAGCCCGTGGTAAGAGATAGTGGTTGTTAATTATATCTCAATAAAGTTGTCATACAAATATTTAAACAGTGGATTCCTATAAACGAAATAATAGGCACGATGCAGGGAAGGAACCATGGAGAGAGGCTGGTTACTGAATCAGGACTAGTAATGTCTTTGGTGTCTCAGAATTTTATGCTTAAGTGGGGCAGGGCAAGCACATGAGATTGAGCAGAAATGAAAGGACTGGTGAGTAGGGAGCTGGTACCCCAGGGAAATAGATACACACTCCTTGAAGAAGAGAATTTTTTATAAGTTCTCTGTGTGGGATTAGTGCAAGTTGGAAAATTTTGCAAAGGATGGAAACTCCCATTTATTAAGTTCTTCCATCATGTTCTTTGTGCCAGCAGTGGGCTTTCCTGAGCACTATTTCTAAACTGTTCCCCACCTTTCCCCATACTACACTAATCTCCATTACATTGCACTCACTATATGCTCAATAAATGTCTATGGAGTGCATATTTGTTTTCCATTACATTCTTCCATCGAGGCTTCATGATAGTCTTATATCATAAGTGTTATTAATCCCCATTATACATATGAGAAACCAGTTAAGCTAATTAAAAGACTTGAAAGGGTCACACAGTTAGTAAATACAGAGCCAGGTTTTGAATTCTGTTTTATCTGACTCCAATCTCCTATGCTCTTTGCACGATACCACTTGTCCTCTATAAAGTGTGTGAGATTTACATTTCACTTTCACCCCTTGACTTTATCAACTTTGCCTTATTTAATTCTCACAACAACTCTAAAACGTGGTTCACATTATTAATACCCCCTTTTTACAATTGATAAAACATGTTCAGAGAGCTTAAGTTATTTTCTCAATACCATACAGCTAATAAGTGGCAGAGCTAATATTAGAACCTAAATATGTTCAACCATTAGTTGAAAGCTTTTCCTGGTTTATCATGCTGCCTCAGAATACCTCAGCCTCCAGGAATGGCTTTTGATGGATGTTTTGGACTTTGGTTCAGGCTGATATAAGGAAGGATTTATTGGCAGGAATATATTAGGTTTGTATTGTGCCATTCACTACAGTGATCTGAACCTGTGAGAGGTTAAGAGTGTACAAAAGGGTGTATCATCGTTTTCATGAGGGTACATGTGGTTTGTAGGGTGCCCCCTCTATGAGAATCACTAAGTGTAAAATGAAAGTTACTCATGGTGTATTGTGCATATGAAGAGTCTGGGGGTAAAAAAAAAAAAGTAGATGACCACTGAGATAGGCCTCCATACTTTTGTCTATACCCAAAGACCAGATTGCCAACAGTGTTTCCAAGGGAAGCTACAGCCAACTTTCTATTTTTCACAATCTGCTCTTGTCTTGGCTTATCTACATTGTATCCAGCATCTAAATTTTCCCCCATAGAGTTTATATGCTGTGGTCAAGAGGGATTGATTATGTTTCTGCCTTCAGTATGGTTGAATAAGCTCTTACTGGACCTGTGGGACACTATTAAGGAGACCAATATAATCATAAATGGGAGTACCAGCAGGATAAGAGAGAGAGAAAGAGAAAGAAATAATATTTGAAGAAATAATGGCCAAAAAAATCCCAAATTTGATGAAATATGTGAATCTACACATCTAAGAACTCAACAAACTCCAAATAGAATAAACTCAAAGAGACCCACTTTCCAATACTATGGTTGACACATATTCCTTGGCTATAATATAGTACCCTTTCTCCAGATAATATCTTGTGCATAAATTCAATATTTTGAAAGAGCAAATCAGAGCTGTTCTATTCCAGTTCTTTGCTTCTGATGCCAGTCACAGTCAACACTTGACCATGGTGTATACAATGCTGCTATCCCAACCAAGGTCATGTTCTCTGCATCTATAGTAGGCATAATTTTGCCTTAAGTGATCCACAACCCTACAGTCAAAGTGATATGCACTTTTGGGACATCAGGCTGGAAGATGGGTATAATCTCTGGCTGGAGAGAAGTAAAGAATAGGCCTCCAATTTACAAACAAGGAGTCTTTAGCCTGGCCTCATTAGTGGGTCTCAACCATTTTTCTTTGCTCTCATCCTTGAGCTACGAGACCATGGGACATTATCTATTATATGTAAATCCAATAGTCTCTAAAAAACAAAAGTTTTCTTCACAAATTTGCCACCAAAACTCATTAGGCACTCAAGTGCGGTGTGCACCATCTGGGGGATGGACACACTTGAAGCTCTGACTCAGGTGGGGCAGAGGCAATATCCGTAACCTAAACATTCATACCCCTGAAATATGCTGGAAAAAAAACTCAGGCAGCAAAATTTGAGCTGAACCAATATAAGGCTATTTATAGTCTTTAAACTATTTATGTGAATATTCATTTTGCTATAGAGATATCAATGTGTCTGTAACACTTACCAAAGGTGTTATATAATATACTATGTATGTACATACTATATTACATTTCTAAAATCCCCCAAATTCTGAATTTCAGACAACATGACTCTGAGAGATTTTTATGAGGAATTTTGCACATGTATTTCTCTCCTCCTTGCTGTCTCATTCTGATGTCACCTTCCTCACTTTATCCCACACCTGGCAACATCTGCCAAGGGCAGGGAATGGGAATACTGACTGCTTTTGCAGTAAAGCTTTATATCATAAAATAAATAATGATGAGTTAAATTAGCATGTCAGAGGAGGAAGTGCTAAGAAAATTATCTTCATAATTTTCTTCCATCATAGGTTCAGATCCCAAAATATATTCTCCCATACTGTATTGACAAACTCTCCAAGGTCCATTTGTAATCCAGCTGGAAACAGGGTCTGGATGCTAAGCTCAAAACCTGATAACTACTACTGCTTCTACTACTATACTAACATTGAGTACAACTTGCCAAGTTCTTGTTTAAAGGGCTTAAAATCTAAGTGCTCTCAATGTATTGGCTCACTTAATCTTCATAAAAATATTATGAAATGGGTACTATTAATATTATCATTCCAATTTTATAGGTAAAACAACTGAAGCAAGAGAGATGAAGTAACTTGTTCAAATACACACAGCTAAGAACTAGCCAATAAGGATTTTGATATACCTTGTGCTTACTTTGCATCTTCACTTTCTTTTGAAATTGGCAAATAGCATAACCTAATGGACAGACTCATAGACAGTAGTGGGAATATGATGCACTATGAGCCACCAATGCCCTCCTGCCAGGATCCGGTAAGGCCAAGATATTTTCATACACATTTTTCCTATGGAGAGAGGAATGTGAAATTCATTATGCAGATTTCTTGATGTGATGATCTGAACAAAAAAGCGGACACTACGGAAATATTCCCTCACTGATCCCTAAGGACTACTCTGATGTAAAATATGTGTTGATGGGTATGTTTTTATTTATGGGCATGCATTGATATGTATTTACATGTATGACTCTGTGACAGCATGCACATTTAGTACATTGGTTCTCAAACATTAGTCTAATCTCAAATACCTGAATAAAATTGCAAGTATTCCTGGGTCTCGCTCACAGAGATTCTGATTCAGTTCAGCTGGGATGGGACACAAAAGTTTGTTATTTGCACCTGAGGTGATTCTAATGCAGGTGGTTTGTGCAGACCAGATTTTAAGAAATGATGGGATCATGATAAAGCCAGGCTGCTAGCGAGTAGTTCAGTTCTAGGCTTAGGTTAGTCAACTTGTCTCTGTTAACTTCAGTTTACTTATTTGTGAAAAATGAATAATAATAGTACCTGCCTCATGAGGTTCCTGTGAGGATTAAATGACATATATTGATTTAAAGCATGTTTCATTTGATGTTCCTGACCCATCACAAGTGATAAATGAATAATAGCTCTTACTGTTCCTATAATATTATTTATATTATTATATTATTAATCACTATTCTAGGAAGAATCTAAGAGATGGTTTCTTCCCCCTAGTACTTACAGTTAAAGAGAAATGACTAAAGCACATGAAAAAAATGAGAGAACATTTAAACATGTTAAATTGCGGGGTGTCGACTTTAAGTGTGAGTGATCAGTAGGAACCTGGAGACTGAAGTGGCTGAGAGCCAGTAAAGGGTTAGCTTCTAAAAAACACCTGGTCTAGAGGGCCTCAGTGTGACCAAGGACTGCTAATAGTAAGATAAGTACAGTATTGCAATTATATAAATTAAATATAGCACTTGCTACATGCCAGGTGCTCATAGAACAAAGAGGTCAACTTGGGCTTGAGAGATCAGAGTAAGTTTCATGGAGGAGTTAAAAGTTGAGCAGGACTTCAGTGGCTGGTGAGGGGTTAAACAGGTAGAGGAGAGGGAGATAGGACATTCCAGGTAAAGGAAGTAGTGCCTGCGGATGGGCATAGAGACAGGAATGGAGAACACATGCAAGGACACCAATCACATTGTATTTCTGGAGTTGTGCATCAGAGGACACTATTCACATAGACCACAAGGATAATGGCAACTATAATGGTGCTCCCCACCCAAAACAACACAGTCCAGATGGCCTGAGTACACGCTAGTAAGTAGTGAAGAGGTGAGAGGGACCAACTCCGGAGGGGCTGCAAGGACCAGAGATTTTGGTTGTAGCCTGCGACCTCACCTGAAAAGCTAAAAGGTCGGAGGGCTTGTAGGCAGCATGAATGGGGTTAAGGGTGGGTTTAGGGGTGTTCAGCCTGCCTCAGGTCTGCAAGGCAGCTTGTCATAAACAACTGCATTCACAATCTGGCCCTCAGCTGCATTTGGGACTGGAAGGACAATGGATCCTCTGTTTTAGGAAAGCTTGACCTAGGGTGCTTGCTGTTCATTGGCCCACCGCCATGTAAGATGCCACGTAAAGAGAAATGTTAATCAAGTAGAAATCATGGTTCCTGCCCTCAAGGAGCCTGGAGTCTTTGGAAGAAACAAACATGTTAGCATTGTGACTTTAAGCAAGTCTTCTCCCCTCTCTAGCTTGAAGCTTTTTCTGTAAAATGGTGGTTTGCACTGATGACTTCAAACATGTTACGTTTTTCATCCTAGAAATAAACAATTATAAAGACACGGAAAAAAGTGCATGATGACACGGTGTGGTGGAATGAGGCAAAATCACTCAGGACAGCCTAGGGAAGCTGCTGCAGCGTCCAATGGCTAGAGCTACTGCCAGGAAGGAAGGAGGGAAATGGGATCAAGGAGGCCTTAGCTGTCTTTTTGCTGTTAAAAGTTGCTCACTTTGACACCTACCTTGAACCAGTGGATGGTCGCACAAATAGGCTACATGTTGGCTCTTTAAGACACCACTCTACTCATTCATCACCAGCCCCCTTGCTGCTCATTGATTTTAGCTGAAAGCTCAGATTAATAAACAAGGACATTTTGGAGGAGGATTCTGTGATATGCCAGAATGAATTCAGAATAAGTAGGAACCTGGAGACTGAAGTGACTGAGAACCAGGAAAGGGCTAGCCTCCTAAAACACCCTGTCTAGAGGGCTTCAGTATGACCACAGACTGCTAATAATAAGATAAGTGTATTATTATTCTATATAAATTAAATATAGCACTTGGTGCATGCCAGGTGCTGTTACAAGTGCTTTATAAGGAGTAGCTCTTTTATTCCTTACATTATAATAACTTCATATGATAGCAACTATTATTCTCTCCATTTTACGTTTGTGGAAACTGCAGCATATTAACTGCTCTCTATCCACCCCTTTTTCACAGAGTTCTTTTCTTCCTTCCTCTATCCTGAACCTCACCAATGAAGGCGTTATCCTTGTCTGTGGATAACATTTTATTCCAATAATGTTCTAGTGTGCAAGATAAAATGCTCAAAGTCTAGAATTTTGAGGATGCCAAAGTGCCTTGGAAATCTAGCCAACTACAGCTAACTCAACCTTCCTTTCTGCTCCTCTCAGCTGCATAGACATGTCCTCAACGGGACATCTTCCAGGAATTACCAGTGAGTGGCTTTGAGGAGACAGGGAAAGATGGTTAGAAATGCAGGTGGAACAGTAGTCTCTCAGCAAAAGAAATTAAGAGGATTTACAGAGTCCTTTGAAAGTGTGTCAGGGGGATACTTTGTCTTTTAAAAAAAGTCCTCCTGGCCCAAGTGCTGGAAAGGTAAAGGAAAGGGAAGGTGAAAGGACCTGAATGAAAAGTATGGGCAGGGCTGTAATATGACTTTTGGGCTAAGATGGCCCATGCGGTGTGGTTTTGGGCAGGCCCTAAGCAAACAACAAAAATCCTCCCATAAGAAAGCCTTGTTTGGTTGTCCAGGAAGCCTCCCTCAAAAGTCAAATGATTCTGGGAAGTTTTGCACCCAGCTTGTGGGTTTTTCACATTCTCTGGTGCCACCTGGTGGCCAATAGGAGGTAATGAGCTGGGATATAGAAACTGGGCAATTAAGTTTGGAGGGGAGGAGTGGGGAAGTGAGGCTGGACCAGGGGTTAGTGCTGTAGTGGGTAGACACTGAGGGGGTCTAAGGCACCCTAAGGACAATTGGGTGCCTAGTGAGGCTGGTGGAGCTGAAGAACATAGAACGTTAGAGATAACAGGCCCAACTGTAACAGCATCAAAAGGTACTATTTACAACTTACCAGGTGCTGGGACTGTGATAAGAACTTTACATGCATTTTTAAAAATTTAATCCTTATAACTACCCTTTGCAGTATCCCCATTTTGCAGACAATTTAAAGTGAGGATCAGAAAAGTTAAGTAACTTTACAGACTTAGTTTGTGGCAGAGACAATGTTGAATGAAGTGGGGATTTTTGTTGTTTGTTTTGAGACAGTTTGGCTGTGTTGTCCGGGCTAGAGTGCAGTGGTATGATCATAGCTCACCACAACCTCCAACTCCTGGGCTCAAGCGATCCTCCTGCCTCAGCCTCTGAGTAGCTGGGACTACAGGCGTACACCACCACCCCTGGATATTCTTTTCTGTTTTTAGTAGAGATGGGGTCTCACTCTTTTCAGGCTGGTCTTGAACTCCTGACCTCAAGCGATCCTCCTGCCTTGGCCTCCCAGAGTGCTAGGATTATAGGCATGAGCCACCGCGCCTGTGCATGGCCAATGGTGAAATTTTTAATCATTATGCCATAAATTGTAGCTGCTGCCAATGGTAGGGATATGATGTGAAATGGGAGATACCAAGGAGGCAGTTTGAGTCTGAGTCAGGTAGGCTCTGTTGCTAGTGAGGGAAAAGGGAAGAAGTGTCATATACACCACTATCTCTGCCATCTCCACCTTCAAATATGGGGAAACCAAACAAAAACTGATCCAGAGTTCACCCAGTAAGCACATTTAAGGTCCCTACTCTACCCAGAGTATTTCCTCCCAGGAGTCCTGGTATGCCAGTGCTACTTGTTTTTCCTCACTCCCATCCCAGATCTTTTAAAGTCCTTAGGTTGGGGAATGTGTCAGTGTGTCTTTTAGAAAACACTGCCCCATAGGGAGCCAAAGACCAAAAACAAATGACATCTTTGCTGATCAAGGAATTATGGAATATCTTGGTAATAAAGGAGAAGCAAAGGGAATCAACAAGCATTGAGCACCTGCTATATGCTAGCTAGGCACTGTGCTGAGTGTTTAACAGAAGAATTTAATCTAATCCTCTCCAATTCTGTGAGGCAGGGTTTATAAATATCACCATTTAAAAATAAGGATAACTGAGTATCAGACAGGTTAGGCAGCTTTTATATAGCCACACACCTAATCCGTATGCGAGCTCTGTATGACCACGAAATCTATGCTCTTTTGGAATAAAGGGAGGAGGGTGGGGATTTTTTCCTTTTTATTATGAAAATTTCAATCCAATGAAAAATAGAGATAATAGTATAATAAAATCTCTTTTAGCCATTGATGGGAATAAGACCACTGGGACTTAGGGATTCCATATCTGAGGCCATGGGAGGAGAGGAGGTGAAGGAATGGCTTGAACAGGAGCCTGAAATAAGGGCAGGTGTTAACTGCCTAGTTAGGGGACATATATGAGCGATCTGGGAGTACAGCAAAGCATGCTCTAACCTCAGAGCCTGAGGGGTCTCATGCTTTAAAAGCCGCGGAGTGGCCTGACATGCAAGCTTCTCATGGCTATAGAGGAAGATTGCAATCTGTCAGCTCGGGAGAAGGGACTTCAAGCTCCAGTTGTTAGAACACTGGGCTAAGTTCCTTCCCTCCCTTTCTCAGAACAATGCCTCAGTTAATCTAAAACTAATCTCCCAGTGGAAAACATGTAGTTTCTTAGTTCTTTGATCAAATGGGTCGCAGCTACTGAAGTTAGAGATTGTTATCTATGTACATAGCATATGCTTGGGATAAAAAATTAGTTTATCTTAGGACAGGGCTGTACCTACTAAAGAATTATGTGTTCTTGCTTATATAAAAGATAGGGTAATTAACTAGGACACCTTGTGATTTTGGGGGAGGCTTGAAGCTTCTGTTCATTGTGTTCCATGACTTCTTTCACATGAGATCATTGTACTTTGTAGCATGAAAAAGAGAATAAAAGCAAGTGCTGGGTTTCAGTCACCACCACCTTGGCACCTGAGTGCTGGTGGTCCCCTGACTTCCCCACACTTTTAATATCACTCTTGTGTCTGTGTCTTTGTTTCTCTCATCTCTTGCAACACATTCTGCCAGGGAACCCAGAATTTATCAGGGACATCGCACACCCCCGATAAGTTGTCACTCAGTTTCAATTATTATTGGCACATAGTCAATCTTATTTTGTCTGTGCTCCCATTCTCCTCCTCCCACCAAACTGGAATATCGTAAGTAACTTCCATACATTATTTTATTTTATCCATAAAATTTTCAGGATGCATGTCTAAAAGATACAGACTTTTAACAAAACATGACTATAATGTAGTTATCACACCTGCAAAATTAATAGTAATTCTTTCACATGATCAAATATACATTTTGTGTTCAAGTTTATCTTATCATGTCATGTCTTTTCTCATTTTTCTGGTTCTTTCTTGTTGATTGAGATGTAATTTATATATGGTAAAATGTACAAATCTCACATATATACCTTGACACATTTTTACCCGGGTATATGTCTGTATAACCAAAGTATATTCCAAAGAGGTTGCACCAAATTTACACTCCTGCCAGCAATGTATCAGAATTTAAGTTGTTTCACATCCACAGTAACACTAAGAATTGTCAGTACTTTACATTTTACCCTGGGAAGGTGAGTAGATGTATCTCCTTATAGCTTTATATTTTTCTGATGAATAATGATGTTGAGAGCATCTTTTTGGATGTCCATTTTGTATGTCCATTATTTAAAAACTTTCCTTTGTCAATTTTTTTCTTATTGATATGTAGGAGTTCATCATTCTCCTGTATGTATTCTGGATATGCATTAGCATATATACATATCTTCTCCCAGTCTGTGGTTGGCCCTTTTACTCTTTATCTTTATCTTGTCTTTTGATTAAAATATATTCCTAGCTTTAATGAAGTCCAATTTATCTTTCCTTTTTGGTTGGTGTTTTTGTGCCTTATTTAAGAAAGTTTTGCTTCCCTGAATGTAATGGAAATATTCTAGTATATTTTTTCAAGAATGAATTAATGTTTGTGTATGATGTGAGATAGAGGTCAAGGTTAATTTTTTCATATGGGCATTCACTTGGCCCAGAATTATCTTTTCACCACTGAGTAGTAGTTGTGCCTCTGTCATAAAGCAAGTTACTATATGTGTAGATTTACTTCTTAGCTCTCTGTTTTATTCTACTCTTCTGTTTTTGCATGGTTTCATCAATACCACACTGCTTAGTTTCTATAGCTTTATAATAATTATTGCTATCTAGTAGCATAAGTGTTCCAGCTTAGAAGTGGTGTTGGAGGTAGTGGTTCTTCCTCCTCCTCTTCCTCCCTCTCTCTCCTTTTTTTTTCCTCCTCTTTATTTTTCTTGGCCATTCTAAATTTGTTGACTTTTCATATACATTTTAAAATTGGTTTATCAATTTCCAAAAACCTGCTCGGATTTTGAATAGTATTACATCAAATGTATAAATGAAATAGGGAAGAGTTGACATTTTTACAATATCGAGTCTTCCCATCCATAAACCTGGCATATTGAGTTTATTTAGGTCTTCATTACTTTCTCTTAGCAGTGTTTTGTAGTTTTCACTGTACAGAGCTTGTAAAATATTTTGTAAAATTTATCTCTAATTGTTTTCTATGTTTAGATGCTATTGTAAATAGAATTATTTTCTTAACATCATTATTCATTTTTTCGTTGCTGCTATACAGAAATACAATTGATATTCGTATATTGACCATTCATCTAGTGACCTTGCTAAATTCACTTATTAGTTCTAGTAGCTTTTTTTTTGTAAGTTCCTTGAAATTTTCTATGAGCATAATTGTGTTGTCTGCAAATAAAGAATTTTAACTTCTTCCATTCTAATCTGTATTCCTTTTATTTCTTTTTCTCGCTTTATTGTGCTGGCTAGGACTTCCAGAGAATGCTGAAAAAAAGTGGTGAGTGTACATTATTGCCTTGTTCCTGATATGGGGGGGAAAGCATTCAAGCTTGCACCATTAACTGTGATGCTAGGTTTAGGTTTTGTGTGGATGTCCTCTATCAGGTTAAAGAAATTATTTTCTATTCCTAATAACTGAGATATGGGTACTGAATTTTATCAAATGGTGTTTTCTGCAAATATTTCAATTATCATATAGATGTCCTCCTTTGTTCCATTAATATGGCAAATTATATTGATTTTCTAATGTTAACCAATTTTATATTCATAGGATAAACCATACTTTGTCATAATATGTTATAATTTTTATATATTGTTAAATTTAATTTGCTAATATTTTGTTAAGGATTTTTACATATATCTTCATAAAGAGTAATGGTCTTTTTTTCTTATAATATCTTTATCTGGTTTTGGTATCAGGATAATGCAGACTTTATAAAATTAGTTGGGAAATGTTACTTCATCTATGTTTTTAAAGAATATATTTTATAGTGTTATAATTTCTTTCTTCAACATCTGATTGAATTTATCTATGAAACCATCTGGGCCCGGAGTTTTCTCTGTGAGAAGGATTTTAATAACAGATTCACTTTCTTTAATAGAGAAGACTACCCATATTTTCCATTTCTTCTAATGCCAGTATTGCTGAGTGGTGTTTTTCAAAGAATTTGTCCACTTTTTCTAAACTGTCATGTTTATGGATATAGATTTTCATAATGTCCACTACCATTTTAATGTCTATAAAATCTGCAGACATATCCCTATTTTATTCCTATTATTAGTGATTTGTGCCTTTGTTGTCTTGATCTGTCTTGCTATGGTTTTATCAATTTTAATTTTCCTGAAGTTCTAAATTCTGACTTTTAAAAATGTTTATATTATACATCGATTTTCTATTACAATGATTTCTGTACTTGTTATCATTTCCTTTTTTTCTACTTTCTTTAGATTAATTTGTTTTACTAACTTTCTGAGGAAAATTAGATCATCGATGTTCAACTTTTTCCATTTTAATACATACATTTAAAACTATAACCTTCCCATTAAAACTGATTTAGCTGAATCCCACATTTCGATAATATGTATCAAAATAGATCATACACTTCAAAATATTTTCAGCTTTCCACTATAATTTTTGACCCATCAATTAATTATAAGGTATTGCTTAATTTTCAAACATTTGGAGACTTTTGGTTATTTATGTGTTACTGGTTTCTAGTTTATTTCCACTTTGGTAACAGAACCTCTCCTGTATTATTTAAATATTTAAAATTGAAATTTGCCTCATCACTCAAAATATGGTCTCTTTTAGGAAATCTTCTGTGAGCTTTTGAAGATAGTGTGTTTTCTGCAATTTTTGCAAATTGTATTGCTAGTGGTATTCTATATATTTCAATTAGATCAACTTCATCTGTTGTGTTGTTTATATCTTTATATAATTATTGACTTTATCTATTTTCTGAGTTACTTTGAGAAATGTGTTAAAGTCTCCACCTACTGTTATAGATTTGTCTATTTCTGCTCTAAGTTACATCAACTTATGTGTTGAATTTATGTCATTTGAAGATATGAAATTGTGTGCACAAAAATTTATGATTTTTATATCTTCTTGTTAAAGGTATGTTATTATGTCCATATAAATTAATGATTTTTGTATCTTCCTTTTAATTCCTTTTTGCATCTGCTTTGAATTCCGTTGTTGAATTGACCCTTTGTCATTATGAAATATCCATTTTTCTTTAAGTATACTTTGAATCATAATAATAGAGCTATGTCGGCTTTTAGTTAGTGCTTGCATGGTATATATCTTTTCCCACACTTTTACGTGTGACTTTTCTCTGTACTTTGTGCACAGTATCTCTTTTAAAAAGCACAGTTAGATTATTAAAATGTAATTTGAAAATCTTTGTCTTTTTATTAAATTGCTTATTGTATCTGCATTTCTAAATGTGTTATTGAAGTATCACTTATTAATACATATAGTAAAAGGCAAAAATCTTCAGTGTACAGCTTAACGAATTTTTATACACCTGAACACCTTGTAACCACCACCAGACCAAGATGTAGGATATTTCCACCATCCAACAGGCTCATTGTTCCTGCTCCCAATCAGTTATCCCCATAGAAAACCACTGTTCTCACATCTATCACCAGAAATTAGTTTTGCCTATTTTTAATACAGCGCTCATGGAATGACATAGCATGTACTCTTTTGTTCTGCTTCTTCAGTGAATATATTTCAATTAGATTTATCTATGTTGACACATGTACTAGTAGTCTATTTTTAAATTTATGTGTAGTAATCCATTGTATGGATTTAACATTTATTCATTATATCTACTATTAATGGAATTTTTGTTGTTTTCAGTTTGAAACTATTATGAATAAAGCAACTGAGAACATTCTTGTACATATTATTTTTTTACATGTGTACTCATTTTTCTTAGAAAATATATCTAGGAATGGAATTATTGCATTATAAGGTAGGCATATGGGTTATTTCAGTATTTTCTGCCAAACGGTTTTCCAAAGTGGCTAAACTAATTTTCACTTACTACAGCAATATATAAAAGTTCCAATCTGCTCCACTTCCATGCCAACACTTGCTATTGTCAGTGTTTTTAATTTTAGGCATTCTTATTGTCATGTAGTTATATTAATAATTCATTGATGGATTTAATTTCCATTTACCTGATGAGTATTGAGATAGAGCATCTTTTCATATGCCCTATTGACCATTTGGATATCCTTTTTTGAGAAATACCTGTTTAAATATTTTTCTCATTGTTAAGAAATCATTTATCAAATTATAAGTTACATACAATAAAATTTCACTCACTTAAAGTGTATACTTTGATGAGTTTTAACAATTATATTCACCAGTGTAACCAACACAATTAAAACATAGGATATTTCCATCACTGTCCCACGCCAAATTCCCTTTTGCCCCTAGGCAGTTAGTTCTTTCACCCCTAACTCCAGACAACAACTGATCTGCCTTTTTTCACAATAGTTTGTTTTTTCTAGAATTGCAGATAAATGGAATTATATAGTGTATGCTCCTTTTTTTCTTCTTTCACTCAGCAAAATGTTTATGAGATTCATCCATTTTGTCGCATGTTTCAGTAGTATGTTCCTTTTAATTTCATGGATATACAAAACATTGTTTATTCATTCATCATGAACATTTGGGTTGTTTCCAGTTAGTTACTGTTATGAATAAAGGTCCTATGAACATTTATGTATAATAGTATTTGTGTATCCTTATAGTTTAATTTCTTTTGGGTAAATACGTTGGAGTTTACTTGCTAAGTAATATCATAAGTGTATGTTTGACTTTGCAAACTATTCTCAAATTCTCTTCCAAAGTGGTTATACCGCTTAACATTCCCTCTAGCAATTGATGAGATTACCTCTTTCTCCATATCTTTGACAACACTTGGTACTAGCAGTCTTAATTTTGGTAAGTGTTCAGTATTTTTCCATATGGTTATTTGCCATCCAAATTATCTCCTTTTGTGAAATGTATGTTAAAATATTTTGCCTATTTTATTATCATAAGAAATATTTATGTACTTTGGATACAATTCCTTTGTCAGATATTCGGTTTTTACACACTTTTCTCTTCATATGTGGTTTTCCATTTAATTTTCTTTCTGGTGCCATTCAAAGAGAAAATATTTTGATTTTGAGATAGTGTAATTTATTGACTAGGAGCAAGTACTTAATTATTGCTCCTAGTACATACTTGTAAATACCTAACATAGGTTATAATCTTAAATCGTAAAAACAGCTCATCCTGATAGGATCTATTTTCTTTATTTTACAAAAGATAAAACAAGGTTCAGAAGTATTAAGTGACTTGCCCTCAGCTATCCCATTAACAGGTGCCAGAGTTGGGATTCAAACCCCATCTGTCTAACTGGCCTCAGAGCCAGAGCTTCTTCTACATTGCACTGACCCCTACCATCTCCATCCTCTGATAATCTTTGTATAAGAGCTGAAACAAGAGGATGGGGCATTATGTTGCTCACATATACTTTGGGTGACTCAAAATTTTTACTACTGTGTACATATTAGATAAAGTAGACTTCAGAGCAAAAACAAATTCCAGAGAAGAATATTATATAATGATAAATTGATTAATACACCAAGAAGACAAAGCAATTCTAAATGTGCATGCACCAAACAACAGAGTTGCAAAATAATACATGAAGCAAAAACCAATAGAACCAAAAGGAGAAGCACACAAGTCCACAATTATACTGGAGATTTCAACACCCCTTTCTCAATAACCATAAAACAGTTAGGCAGAAAATTCACCAGGATATAGAATAACCCAACAGCACCATCAACCAACAAGATCTAATTGATATTTGTAGAATATCCCATCCAACAGTAGAACACACATTTTGTTTAAGCATCCACAAAACATATACCAAGATAAACAATATTCCATGCCATAAGACAAACCTCAATAAAATTTTTAAAAGTTGAAATCATACTGTGTCTTCCAACTACAATGGAGAAAAACTGAGAAATTAATAACAGAAAGATGACAGGAAATTCTCTAAATACTTGGAAAGTAAATAACACACTTAAATAATTCATGGGCCAAAGAGGAAGTTCCAAGCAATCTTTTTTAAAAATACAAAATAAAAAAATACCTTGGGCTGAATAAAAATGAAAATATACCATATGAAAATTTGTGGACCACAGCTAAAACAAGTCTGAGAGTGAAATATATAGCACTAAATGCATACATTAGAAAAGAGGAAATGTTGGAAATCAATAATCTAAATTACCACCTCAAGAAACTAGATAAAAAAGAGCAAAATGTACCCAAAGCAAGTAGAAAAAAGGAAATAATAAAGGCAAGGGCAGAAATCAATGATATTGAAAACAGAAAAGCAGTAGCAAAAATCAATGAAACAAAGAGCTGATTCTTTTAAAAGATCAATAAAAAGGGCAAACAGCTAGCAATACTGACAAAAACAAAATGAGAAAAAATACATATTGCCAACATGAGGAATAAAACAGAGGATACCACTTTAAATCCTTTAGGTATCAAAAGTATAATGGAGAATAGTATGAATAACTCTACACACATAAATTTGAAAACTTAGATGAAATAGACCAATTAATTAGAAAGCATAAACAACCACAACTCAGCAAATATGAAAAGATAATTGAATAGCTTTATAACTATTAAGGATATGGAATCATAATTTTAAAGTTTCCAAAAAAGAAGTTTCCAAGTTCTGATGATTTCATTGGAGAATTCTATCAAATACTTAAAGAAAAATTAACAAGCATTCTGTACAATCTATTCCAGAAAACAAAAGAGAAAGGAACACTTTTTATGAAGCTAGTGTTATGCTGATACCAAAACCAAACAAAGTCTGTGAAAAAAGAAAAGTACAGACAACTATCCCTCATGAATATAAGCACAAAAATCTTCAACAATATTTTAGCAAATAGAATTCAGTAATATATTTTAAAAATCATGTACCATGACCCAGTCAAGTTAAATACAGGGCTAAAAGGCCCATTCAATACTTGAAATTAATCAATGTAATCCATTATGTTAATAGACTAAAGAAGAAAAATCATGTGATCATATGAATCAATGCATAAAAGCACTGAGGTTTTTTTAAATTTCAGAATATTATGGGGGTACAAATGTTTAGGTTGCATATCTTGCCTTTGCCCCGCCCAATTCAGAGCTAAAGCAAGCCCATCCCCCAGGCAGTGTGTACTGCACCCATTAGGTGTGAATATTCCCAACCTCTCCTTCCCCTTACCATCTGCCCAATACACAGTGAATGTTACTTTCATATGCGCACATAAGTGTTGATCAATTAGTACAAATATTATGGTGAGTATATGTGGTGCTAGTTTTTCCATTCTTGTGATACTTCACTTAGGAGAATGGGCTCCAGCTCCATCCAGGATAATATAAGAGATGTTAGTTCACCATTGTTTTTTGTGGCTGAGTAGTACTCCATGGTATACATATACCACATTTTATTAATCCACTCATGTATTGATGGGCACTTGGGTTGTTTCCACATCTTTGCAATTGTGAATTGTGCTGCTATAAACATTCTAGTACAGATGTCTTTTTCATAGAATGTCTTTTGTTCTTTTGGGTAGATGCCCAGTAATGGGATTGCTGGATCAACTGGTAGTTCTACTTGTAGCTCTTTGAGGTATCTCCATATTGCTTTCCATAGAGGTTGTACTAGTTTGCAGTCCCATCAGCAGTTTAGGAGTGTTCCTATCTCTCCACATCCAAGCCAACATTTGTTGTTTTGGGATTTTTGATAAAGGCCATTTTCACTGGAGATAAATGATATTGCATTGTGGTTTTGATTTGCATTTCCCTGATGATTAGAGATGTTGAGCAATTTTTCATATGTTTCTTGGCCATTAATCTATTAACACTCATTCATGATAAAAACTTTCAGAGAAATAGAAATAGAGGATAATTTTCTCAAGTTGATAAAGAGCATCTGTAAAACACCTACAGCTAACATTATACATAAAAAAATATTTAACTTCTTTAGCCATTAGTGTAATGCATGTTAAAACCACAATGAGATATCACTACACACATATTAGAATAACTAAAATTTTTAAATTACAATAACCAGTGCTGTTTAGAATGCAGGGAAACTGAATCTTTCATACATCGCTAGTAAGAATGTATAGTTCGATAGTTGATGGGGAAGTTTGATAGTTTTTTTTTTCCTTTTAGAAAAGCTAAACCTATGTTTGCCATATAAGTAGCAGTCAAACTCCTGAGCATTTATTCCTGAGAAATAATGAGTTATGTCCATACAAAAATGCATACACAAATATTCATAGCAAATTTATTTGTGATAGCCAGAAATTGGGAACAACCCAGATATCCTTCAATGAGTGAACTGTTAAACTGTTGTACATGCATACTGCAAAAAGGAACAAACTATTGCTATACATAACAATGTGCATGAATTGCCAGAGAATTATGCTGACTGAAGAAAGCTAATCCCCCAAAGTTACATGCTATATGGTTCCATTTATATAATATTCTTGACATGACAAAATTATGAAGACTGTGAACAGATTAGTGGTTGACAGAGATTAAAGCAGTGGAAGTGGGAGGGAAGTGGCGGTGAGCATAAAAGAACAATGTGAGTGATCGTTGTGGTGATGGAAATGTTTTGTATCTATATCAATGTCCTAAATACTAATTGCTTTTCTTGTATGCTTTTTCAAGATGTAACCATTGGGAAAAACTGGGTAAAGAGTATGCAGGATCTTTCTGCATCATTTCTTGCAGAAATGAATAGATGAATCTATAATTATCTCAAAATAGAAAAAATTAAAAAGTTTCTGAGGTTATCAGAGGAAGTTTCAGGAAGCTGCCCCTTCTGGAGAAAAGGGACAAATTAGAAAGGGAGCACCCCTTAACAACTTGATGATGAAGGAAAGAAGGATGGAAGAGGAAAGAATTTAAAAATTTGCCAAAACAACTAAGACAGAATGACAGAATCAGGAAACACACCATGACCATCAACACCATCATCACAATTACCACCGCCACAAAACCCCACTTTATTCTACCACAGTAATGGGCACTCTTGAATCAAGAAACTTAATTTATGCTTACATCCCAATGCAACTGTTATTGCTGTCCAGGGAAATATTTTATTTAAAAATGAACAGAAAGTGGCTGCCAATATTCATACAAAAGTACTGTGAACAAAATCAGAAAATTAGAATCAATCAATCATTTCAATGATCAAAATCTCTCCCCAAATCAAGCATGAGGCAAAAGAAAATGGTGATACATCACAAAATAGTAAAAATACTTTAAATTAGAAATTCAAAGCTCATAGCAGAAGTGGACATAAAACCAAAAAGATGTGAAATAAGAATTGACTGAATTTAGGAAAGTAATTGAAGAAAAAATCATCATAGAAATGAGGACTAAATTGTAACTGATAGTTGAAAGACAGCTTGACTGGAGGTAGAATCCTTGGCTCACACTGTATTTTCTTTAGTTTCTTGAAAATGCTACTCCATTATTGTCCTGTTTCCCAAGTTGCTGTTGGGAAGTTTGATGCTAAGATGATTTTCATTTTTTTAAAGTTACTTCAACTTTTTCCAAGAGGCTCCAAGGATTATTTCTTTACATTTAAAGTCTAATAGTTGGCACTGGGATTTTTCGTGGTGTTACCATTCCGGATCAATTTTCCCAAGTACATGGTGGACCACACAAGTATGATGATGCAGGCCCTGTTTTATTTCTGGAAAGTTTTTTATTTTAATTATACTTTTAAATATCAGTTTTGTTTTATTGTTGCATAAGGAATACATGGATGTAAAGGATATCAAATAAAGAATAAATCTGACAAACCAGAAAGTAGAAGGTTATATAAAGAAGAGTAAGGGTATTATAAAAGGCAGTAGTACAAAGGTAACCACTGCAACAAAATTACAAACCTACCTAAATACCAAGACAAGAGCCCCTGTAGATAAGCACAGTAAATATAATATGCACAGTGTGATGGCTCTTGTGATACGTCAATTTTGCTACATTACAGCCTACAGTTATTCAATCAAACACTAATCTAAGTGTTACTGCAAAAAGTTCTTGCAGATACAATTAAAGCCCCTAATCCACAGGTTTTAAGCAAGGGAGATTATCCTGGATAATCTGAGTGGCCCTGACTAAATAAATTAGGAAACCTTAAAAGCAGGGCTGTGATTTCTCCAAGATACAGAAGAAATTCTGCCTATAGAGAACACCTTTGGCCCTTTGGCCTATGCCTGTGGAGTTTGAGCCTGCCGGTGATCTTCCCTTCATGACTGCTTGCCCTAAGGATTTCAGGCTTGCTTAGCCAGTGCCCACAATTACATAAGACAATTCCTGTAACAAATCTCTTCTCAGACACACACATGCACCCTACTTATTCTACTTCTCTGGTTTAACCTGACTAATGCACACAATAAATATAAAATCAAATAGTATGACAGAGTTGAAATTAAACATGTCAGTCATATCAATAGATGTGAATGGGCTTAATTCACTATTTAGAAAAAAGGATTCAGAAAAAATACAAGATGAGCCTGGAGCACCTCATAGTATCAAAAAGTAAGGAAGTGTTATAACAAAAAAGGTAGAGCACATCAAAGGGACACAAAAGCGAATCTGAAAGAGCTGCCAATGGCCAAAGATGGGAAAATCTGAACCACAAAGTAAATAACGTAGTACTAGATTACAACTCAAAGTATAAAATTTGAGTTCTTACAGGTACAAATAAATGATTGAATAAATAAATAAATGGGAGAATAGAGATAAATCTTCCTTACAAAAGAATTCCACATAATTTATATAGACTTTCCCCTCTAGGAGATGAAGTGAAATTATTGTCATCACCACCACCCTTTGAGTTTGGGCAGGATTTAGTGACTTGCTTCTAAATGGGGGGAAAAATCAACTTTACAGGGGAGAAACCATCATAGCTGGCAGCAGGATCCTTCATGTTGACTCCCCTACATGCTTCAAATCCCTTTGACCTCCCGTTCTGCTGCTAGCTGGAGAAAACTCTTTGTAATTAAAGGTGTTCATGTGATTTGACTAGGGTCACCCAAATAATCTTTGTATTTTAAGGTCAACTGTGCCATAAAACACAATCATGAGAGTCATATATATCTATATAGGTTCCAGAGATTACGGCATGACATTTTAGGGGCCATACAAAAAATTCTGCTTAACACACCATTGTATTAATATACATTTAAAGTTAAATTCACACATACAGAAAACAGATTCATATGAAGAGTTATCTCTTTTTAGAAAAATTATTCTTCAAGAATCATCAGCTCTAAGTGTAATACAATTTATATTTCAAAATAATTTAGCATAAATTTATTCCAATGTGATCATACCCTAAAAGTGCATGTTACTATCATTATGCCAATTAAACATTAGGTTGTTAAAAGTATAAATTTTGAGGATCTAATAAATTATTTTCAGAAAATTGAGCCATAAAAATCTTATGATCAAAATATCACATTAATAAATTATTGTTTATTGTATTATATAAAATTTTAACACCAAGTCTTTTTACAACTTGTAAGTTTATGTATCATACATATATCATGTATCATTGCAGATGCAATTAAAGCCATTAATCCATTGATTTTAAGTGATGAAGTTTATCCTGGATAATCTGAGTGGGCCTGACTAAATCAATTAGGAAGCCTTGAAAGCAGGGCTGAGGTTTCTTCAAGAGATACTCATGTATCGTTATTATCTCTATTACATTTTACATATAATAAAATATTTTAAGGAAAATATTGACATTTTAGTATCTTTAACACATAATAAATCATTTTTCCTACTTTTTGGAGGAACAAGATTCCCTCCATTTTCATTTGCATTGAGTTCCACAAATTATGTACCTTGCTTTGGACTGACATAAACATTACAAGAAAAACAAATTACAAACCGATATCTCTCATGAACATAGACAAAAAAATCTTTAATAAAATATTAACAACTTATATCCAGCAATATATAAAAAGCACAATACATTATGAACAACTAGTGTTTATCTCAGGGATCAAAGCTCTAATTATTGTTCAAAAATCTATCAACCTAATATTAACAGAATAAAGATCTTAATAACCATATGTTAATCACAACAAAGGCAGAAAAATTTGAAAATATTCAATATCAATTCAGAATGAAAAGAAAAACTCAGTAAACTAGGGAACACTTTCAACCTGAAAAGGGTATGTAGGAAAACCAACAGCTAATATAATATTTAATGGTGAAATATTAAATGCTTTCCCCTTAAGGTTATAAATAAGGCGAAAATATCTGCTCTCACCATTTCTATTCAGCATTATACTGGAGGCCCTGGTAAGTGCAATATAGAAAGAAAAATAAGTAAAAAGAACACAGATTGAAAAGGAGAAAAGTTGAAATATTTTCTTTTTTACACATCCAACATGATTATTTACATATAAATCCTGAGAAATCTTTAAAAAATAGGAAAGTTGCAAATAACAGGTTAATATATAAAAATCAATTATATTTCTGTATATAATCAACAAATAGTTAGATATGAAATGTAAAAATATTTCCAAAAGCATCAAAAATATAAGGTGCACATTTAATGAAAAATATGTAGGTCCTTTACATTGAACATTCAAAACACTGAAGACCTAAACAAACTGAGGGATATAATATGTTTATGGCTTGGAAGACTCAACATTTCAAGATTTGAATTATTCATAAATTGATCCTTACTTTCAATGGAATTCTTATCAAAACTCCAATGGCTTTTGTTGGTAGAAATTGGCAAGCCATTTTTAAAATTTATGTGTCAATGCATCTTGGCTAGAATAGCCAAAATAATCTTGAAAAAAAGATTAAAGTACGAGTATTTACACTATCTGATTTCAAGATCTAAAATAAAGCTACAATAATTATGACAATATGATATTTACATAAAAAATAGATCAACGAAACAAAATAAAGTCAAGAAGTAGACCAACTCACATATTACTAAACAATTTTTGACAAAGGCATCAAAGTGTTAGAACAACAGATATCAATATTGAAAAAAAGGAGCCTTGATTCACCCTTTATACCATATACAAAAATTAACTCAATATAGATCATAAATGTAAATAAGAAAACTAAAACTTTAAAACTCTTAGAGGAAGCCATCAAAGGAGGCTAGGCAAAGTTTTCTTAAATCAAGTGCATTAAGCACTTAAATAAGTTGATCTCATAGAAAGTAGAAAAGTGGCAACTAGAGGATGGGAAGGGGGAGACTTGGCATTTTTAAAAGTTATTTTTCATAATTATTGTACATATTTATAGAGTACAGTGTATTATTTCAATACCTGTTTAGAATCTGTAATGATCAAATCAGGGTAATTAGCATATCGATCACTTGAAACATGTATCATTTCTTTGTGTTTGGAACATTCAAAATCCTATTTCTAGCTATTTGAAACTATAGAATATATTATTATTAATAATAGTCACCCTACAGTGCCATAGAACACTAGAACTTATCTCTCCTATCTAGCTGTCATTTTGTATGCATTAACCAACCTTTAGCTATCCCCCATCCTCTAGTTGCCACCATATACCTACCTTAGAATCCAGAAATTCCACTCATAGGTAATTACTAAAAGAAATGATGAAATATGTCCAAAAAAGTCTAAAACAAGCATGCTTATTGCTACTTTGTTCAGAATAGCTAAATATTTTTAACAACTTAAATGTCCTTAAAAAGAAGAATGCATAAGTAAACTGTGGTGTATTTACATGATTGAATAATATTTGGAATAGTAGTTGTCTCTGGGTGGAAGGGGGATGATTAACTGAAAAGGGACATGACAGAATTTTGTAAGGTGCTAGCAATATTCTACATCTTTATATGGGTTTATATGGGTTTTGATTACACAGGTGTAGTCATTTATTAAAACTCTTCAAACTGTACACTGAAGATCTGTTCATTTTACCAAATGTAATTATAGCTAAACAAAAGTAACATTAAAATTTACAAGATATTAAAACAGTGCTTATAGGGAAATGTATAGTTAAATTGTGTATATATGTGTATATATATATGAAAAGGAGAAAGATAAAAAATCAACAATCAACATGTCTAACTCTAGAAGAGAAAGAATTGATCCTCTAACAAGATGGATCAAGCAAATAAAAGAGAAAAAACAAAATTTACCAAATTCATGAATAAAAAAGGAGATACTACAATTCCTACAGATACTAAAATGATAATAAGACATTATAAAGAACTTTATGCTAATAACTTTGAAAGTTTAGATGAAACAAATTCATTTAAAAACATAATTTACCAAGAGCAATGCTCGAAAAATTGAAAATGTGAAGAGTCCTATGTCTATTAAAGAAATACAAAACCAGCCCATCCCGGTGGCTCATGCCTGTTTTCCCAGCATTTGGGAAGGTGGAGGTGGGAGTATTGCTTGAGGCTAGGAGTTTGAAACCATCCTAGGCAACACAGCGAGACTCTGTCTTTACAAAAAAAAAAAATTAGTTTGGTGTGGTGGCATACCTGTAGTCCTAGCTACTTGGGAGGCTGCGGCAGGAGGATCCCTTGAGTCCAGGAGTTCAAGGTTGCAGTGAGCTGTGATCATGCCACTGTACTCCAGCCTGGGTGACAGAGTGGAGACCCTGTCTCTAAAAAAACCAAATAATTAAAAAATAAATTTAAAAAAGAGAAATACAAAACCATGATTAAAAACCTTGCCACAGGAAAAAAGAGAAGCCAGGCCAGATGGCAACCCTGGTGAATTCTTGTAAATATTTAAGAAAATCTAACACAAACTTTCCTTGAGGAAAGCAAAACAGGGTATACTTAGCAACTTGTTTTATAAGGCCAGCATAACTCTTTGTCATAATATGACAGACACTATAAAAAGAGGATACTTACAGGCCAATATCCGTTATGAACATGAATGCAAAAATCCTAAAATTTTCGGCCAATCAAATCCAGCAATGTATAGAATATTGTACTATACTATAAATATACAGTAAAATGTATTGTTGTAAGAGCAATATTTCAGTATTAATGAATTCAATGCTCAAGGCAACTTTATAGACCATACGACTGTGAATAACAAGAATTGACTATAAATATATACTGTGGTTCCTCAGTATCTGTGGGGATTGGCTCCAGGATCCTCCTCGGATACTAAAATTCACAGATGCTCAAGTGTCTTATAAAAAATGGTGTAGTGTTTGCATATAACCGATGCATATTCTCCTGCATATTTTTAATCATATCTAGATTGCTTATAATATCTAATACAATGTAAATGCTATATAAATAGTTGTTATATTGTATTGTTCAGGGAATAATGACAAGGAAAATGTCTACATGTTCAGTACAGATGCAACCATCAATTTTTTTCAAATATTTTCAATCCACAGTTGGTTTGAATCCACGAATGTGAACCCCAAGATCAACTGTATAATCACAATCTACAAGTGTTGTTATTTTATCAGTTCAAATGAAATGTAGAAGCCTTACCTCCTTTTATGTTTCTGAGTCCTTTCCCATTTATGATATAATTGTCTTAATTGTTTTTACATATATTTAGAACCGCAACAGTCAGTGTTATAATTTTTCTTCCACATGTTACATATAATTTAAAAACTCAAGAAGGAAAGTCTGTTGAATGTACTCATGTTTTTGCTTTTCTGTTCTTTTTTCTTCCTGATGTCCTGAGATTTCTTCTTTTGTCATTTCATTTTGTTTAGGGAACTTCTTTAAACCATTCTTTTAGGGTAGTTCTGTTGGCGACAAATTTTCTTAATTTTTCTTCATTTGAGAATATTTTGATTTACCCTTCATCATTGAAGGATATTTTCTCTGAATATAGGATTCTGAGTTGACAGTTCTTTTGTTTCAGCAGTTGAAAAATGTTGTGCCAGTTTTTTCTGTCTTCCATTGTTTTTGATGAGAAATCTGATATCATTTGAATAATGCTTCTCCCATAGATAATATATCATTTTTCTCTCACTGCTTTCAAGATTTTTCTTTTTCTTTAGTTTCCAGAGGTTTGAATATACTGTGTCTTCATATAAATTTCTTGGGATGTATACTGTTTGGGGTTTGCTCAGCCTCTTAAATATGTGGGTTTGTGTCTTGTGACAAATGTGAGAAATTTTAAGCTATTATTATTATTTCTTTTAGTCCTTTTACAGCCCTTTCCTTTTTCTCATCTCCCTACAGAACTCCAGTGACATAAATGTCATATCTTTTGTTGTAGTTCCAAAGGTCCCTAAGGCTCTGTTCATTATTTTCAGTCTATTTTCTCTTTATTGGTCAGATTGGTTAATTTCTATTGTTGTATTTTCCAGTTCACTGATTCTTTCCTCTGTCCTCTCCATTCTGCTGCTGAGTCCATCCATTGAGTTTTAAAATTTTGTTGTAGTATTTTTCAGTTCTAAAATTTCCATTTTTTTCTTCTTTGTATCTTCCATTTCTTTGTTGAGAGTTGCTATCACTTTCCTCAGTCTCTCTATTTTTTCATTTGTTTCAAGTGTGTTTGTAATTGCTCACTGAAGCACATTTGTGATGGCTGCTTATAATCTTTGTCAGATAATAGTAACATCATTGTCATCATCAGTGTTGGCATCTGTTGATTGTCTTTCCTCATTCAGTTTTAGATCCTCCTCATTCTTGGTATGATGGGTAATTTTTTAGTTGAAACCTGGACATTTTGCATATCACGTGAATAGACTCTATATTTTATCCAAACGTTTTATTTTAGCTAGCTTCCTTTGACCCTAGTCAGGAAGGGGTGAGGGCATATCAATTCATTACTCCCAGGTTATGGTAGAATTCCAGGTTTCCCATTTGGGCTGTATTTACACTAAGGGACAGGGCTCCCCATTACTATTGAGTAGGAATGGGAGTTCTGGCTCCTCACTAGCATTCAACTGGTACCTCCTTGGCTGGGAGGGGTAGGAGTGCCTTCTTACTCCTCCCGACATGGCCTCCAGTGGGTGGAGTGACCTCTTTATCACTTTGATCATGGTGAAAGCTGTAATTCTTCATTAGGTTTCCTCTGATATCACCCTGGTGTGGAGCGGGAGGTGTGCTTCCTTATTGTCAGGTGGTAGGGTGGAAGTCCATGCATGGTTTTTGCTGACACTGCAGGAATGTGAGCTGGGATCACTGCTACCCAGTAGGATGAAAGTCTCAGCCTTCTCTGATGTTATCATGGTAGTGAATGTTGGGGTACCTCATTACAATCTGGGAAGAGTGTAGATGAGGCCACAGTTTTTGGTTTTGTGATGTTTAGCTGGAATAGAGTAGCTATTCTCTAAAAGTTTTCTGTCTTGCTAGGCTGTTGTTTCCTGGTTCTTTGGCTATAGAGAGAAGACTTTTGTTGGGGCATATTTTTGTTTCTGCCTGTTGGCATTTCCAGGTTGCCAGCTTCTTCAGCTGAACCTCTGGGAAATATAAGGCAAAAAGAAAATCTAAGGAACTCACTACCGTTTCATTCTTAGAGTCCCTAGTTTCATTGCCATTCGGACTTCTTTCTTCTTTTCAGAGTGTTGTATGTTTTATACATAATGTCAAGGATTTTTAGTTGTACCTTCTGGGAGGAATAGAGAAAAGTACATTTACTCCATTTTCCCAGAAGCAGAAGTCCAAGCCATGAAATTTTAATTCTCTTCTTTTAGATTTCCCAGTGGCCAGTGCTTTGATATGCTAGATCTCAGAAATTTTCTCAATATTTTCTTCCTTTGAATCATATTTTATTTTTCTGTGGGTGATTTTATCTGTGTTTTCTCACCCCTAGGATCCCCACATGTCTCTTCTTTTTTATGTGTACTCTATAATTTATCTTCAACTCTCCCCTCAAGCTTAGGTTCCAAAGTGAAGTCTGCTGGATTTGGGTGTTTGCCCACTTGTAGATAATTTGAAGTTGTTAAAGTTCTCTGTCTCCTAGTTACACTGCAAGCATGGGTTATGGTTAGTTTTATTCTCTTCATATATATGTGTGTGTGTGTGTGTGTGTGTGTGTGTGCATTTGTGTATGTGTTATTTTTACAGGATATATGGAAAGAGCCATATTTAAGTGACCACTGTTATTCTTCATGAAACAGAAATATTCTTACAACTCTGACTCCGGGGGCAGGGGGGGGGAAGGCAACACATGTAACCTAAACATTTGTACCCCCATAACATGCTGAAATAAAAAAAATAAGAGGCCAGAGATCCAGCTAGCTCTCTTTCTGCCACATGAGGATGCAGTGAGAAGGTGGCTATCTGCAACCTAGCAGAGGGCCCTCACAAGAACTCAATCATTCTGGTACCTTGATCTCAGACTTCTAGCCTCCAGAAGCATGAGAAATAAATTTCTGGTGTTTATAAAGCCACCTAGTTTATGGTGTTTTGTTATGGTAGCCTGAACTAAGACATATAGTTTTACAACATTGCTAATATCATTACTATTGATAACAATATAGCTATTGAAAATACTTTAAGATTTATTTGCAGCTGCTTTTGTTCCTAAGGTATATCCCACTGGGGATGCATGGTCAAATATTGTGTTTTATAATCATTTGAAATAACTCTTTTCTGTGTGGTTAAAGTTAGATTAGGTTACCATCTCAATGTACTGCTAAGTTCATCAGTTTCATTTTGTGCTTTTATTTTTGGTGATTCTTTTGCTATTTTCCTTTAACTTTTAAATAATTTATAAAAACTGCTACATGGTGCCAAAGACAAATCTATGAAATAAGTCATATTTACATAGGTTTAACTTCCTTCCCTGTTCTTTCTACTCTGTTCTCTCTCTTCTCTCAAGTAGCCATTTTTATTATTTTGGGGTTATCCTTCAAGTATTGTTTTAAAATATAGACATAAATACACATTCCTATTCTCCCTCTTTCTCATATGAAAGGTAGCATACTATATACATTATTTTGTACTTTGTTTTTTTAAACCCAACAGTAGATTCTGAAGATCATTTAATAGCAGTGCATAGAAAGATTCCTCATTCTTTTATACAGCTGTATAATTTTTTACTGTGTGGCTATAAGTAGGTTATTCAATCAGTCTCTAAACAGAATACTTTAATAGGAACAGTGTCATGCAGCAAGTTTGGGAATGTGGCAACCAGGCTTTTAAGAAAAAGTGTCAATTCCAAATTACGGGCAGTTATTTGCTCAAAGAGGAAATTGCTCAAATGGAGAAAGCATCGTTTTAATCCTGAGCTGTTTGCTGGCAAGAAGGAATTGCATACTCCAACCAAAAGTAAGGAGAATTAACATGATGAGGGGAAATTGCATCCACTGAAAGAGAATGATGCCTTGGTTAATTAGAAAAAAAATCTCTGCTTTGGTAGAGTGATCGCTACTTGTAGAGCTGCCAAATTTGGGGCTAAATAAAAAATACTGGTATAATGTAACTACTTCAGAGTCTTTTATTCCATATACCAAGGTAGAAATTAATAATATATTTTTTAAAGATTCAGAAGATGTTTTTCCACATAGCTGTGAACAACAACAAAAAGCAGTTGTTAGAGGGAATTTGATGAAGTTGTCCTGACATTGTTTATTCTTCCACTCGATTTCCCATCTATTTTATTTCATCTATTTCATATTTCATTTCTTCTTTACAACTACCTTTACAGGTATGTATGAATGGTATTATTTTTCCTATTTGATAGATGAGAATGTTCAGAGATGTGAAATGACTTATCCAAGATCACTCAGGCATCCAGTGAAAGTAGTTGCCATTCCTAGCTCAGTGCTCTTTCCATGACACCAGAAACAGTATAATACCAATCAAATAAGTCCTATCCAAGCCTGCTAGTCAAATTTTGAAGCACACTCACCCCATAAAATGTTTGTGCTTGCTCTAAACTCAGAAGTCCCCTAATAAGTTCTAGGGATAGAGCAGAAAATAGAGGGCTGATAATAATGAGGTAAACCAACATTAGTTATTGATTGTTGCATAAGAAATAACTCTAAAACTTAGCAGCTTAAAACAAAAAATATTTACTATCTCAGTTTCTGAGGGTCAGGAGTCCAAGAGCAGCTTAGATGGATAGTTTTGGCCCAGGGTGTTTCATGAGGTTGCAGTGAAGCTGTCAACAAGGGATAAAGAATCTATTGCCAAGCACAATCATATGGTTGAGGGAGGCTTCTATTTTTTTACATACCACTTAGACTTTTCCATAGTTGTTTGACATGGCAGCTAGTTTCCTTTTCCCAGAGTGAATGATCCAAGTGAGACAAAGAGCACAAATGAGTGAGAATGCCCAAGATGAAATATGAAGTTTTTTATAACCTAATCTCAGAAGTGACATTCCATCACTTCTGTCTTATCATACAGACCAACACTGGTGTGAATTCCAGAAGACAGGGATCACTGGAGGGCCACCTGGGAGACTGGCACCACAATAGCTAACACTAAGAGAAGTCTTACCATGTGCTAGACACTGTGCTGAGCAGTTTACATGTATTGCCTCATCCATAGTCCTCATTGAGGACTATGTGGAAGAATAAACAATGTCCTCATCCATAGTCCTCACAACAACACAGTGAAGCAGATACTGTCATTATTCCTATTTTATAGATGAGGAAACTGAGGCTTGGAGTGGCTAAATACCTAGCCCAAAGTCATAGAGCTAGAAAATGGTATAGCTAGGATTCAAATCCAGGCAGTCTGGCACTAGCCCACTAAGCTATATTGTTTCTATGTTCAGATATTTGTAAGTGCTATCAAGGAAATAAAATAAGAAAATGTGATAGAGTGACTGGAGTATGGAGCAGTCAGGATTTTTTTTTTGTTTGCTATGTTTTATTTTTATTTATTTTTTTAAAATTTCAGCATATTATGGGGGTACAAATGTTAAGGTTATGTATATTGCCCTTGTCCCCACTCCCCCCTCGAGTCAGAGAATTGAATTTTCAGGGTGGGTCACTCTGCAGAGGTAATATTTGAGTTGTGACCCAAAGGGTGAGAGGAAAGCCAGCCTCACTAACTGGTGAAGATACACTTCCAACAGAGGGAATATAATATTCAAAGACCCCAAGGCAGGAAAGGGCTTGGTATGTTCAAGGAAAACAAAGAAATCAGTGTGGTTTGAGTGTATTGAGCAAGAAGGGATGGGTTTAAGAGATAAGCAGGGGCCAGATTATCCAATTATCTCAGGAACGCTGTGAAGTAAGCATCAGTATTCCCATTTCAAAGGTCAGGACAATTGAGGAAATTGAGAGGTTAAATGTCTTATTCAAGTCACACAATTAATAAGAAATCAAGCCAGGATTTGAGCCCATATCAATCTGATTCTTGACTTAGCTCTCTTTTTGCTTCATCATATTGCTTCCTTCGCCTCTTCCATGCAATGTGGAGTTGTGTTTTTGTTTTTTCTGATGTGTGTCTTGTCTCCCCATCATACTGGGGAAATTCCAAGAGCTTTTTCCTCTTCCTAGTGCTGGCTAGGAATGTGCCAGAATGTACTGTCTCTGGTGATGTTTAGGGGGTGAACCCAAAGAAAGCATCAGGCTTCCTAGAAGGCAGAGGCTATGCAAGTTCAATGGATTATAAATCTGTTGTTGGCTATACAAACAAAATCATTTGTGACATCCTAGGAAGATAAAATAGGCCTACACCCAGTTCAAGGCTGGCTATAGCACATACATTTTGTATGCATCATGGCTGCATTTTCTTCCTGTCTGCTTCTCTATTGATCAAGGCTATTAATGATGGTGGCTGTTACTTTCTCACCCAGCTACTTATCCAACCTTGGTTCTGGTTCTCAGTCACCTGTAGCTGTGGTCCTGATCTCAGATTTAGAGAAACATTTTGCACAGTCCCTTGTCTGGTTTGAGGAGCTCAGAGAATCTTTTCCTTCAGAGAGACACCTGTTAGATGGGTCAAAATTATCAAAGAAGACATTTTAAAGTCTCTGGAGATTGACCAAAGGGTTTACACAAGATCGGGAAGCATTTATTCAACAAATTTGATTGAAACTATGGCAGGCCATAGCACCTTAGCACCTGAGCCAGAGGCTGTACCCATCGCTCCCCAGTACTGTGTGTGGAAGAACTACTCCAGGCAAACTGGGAAGACTGGGAGGACTGGGTGGATTTTGCATCTGTAGCCAAGTAGGCATCTTATATTTCCCCCAGTTCCCTGGTATGGAAGATTTAAACTGGCAAGGTAGTGGAAGCTGGTAAACATCAGCAGATTCCACCTCCCCAATCACCCCCATACCCACCCTCATCCCCATCTGTCCCACCTCCCCCATCTCTGTGCTGCAGAAATCTATACTGGTTGGGTGGCAGCAGCCAGGTTGTGGTGCCTGTTTCCTCAACCCACAGCACTCACTCCCTAAGAAGGACCTGGGTGGAGCAGTCAGTGAAGAACAATGTCTCTCAAATCTCCTACACCTTTCATGCCATAGCTTTGGGGTTATGCCTTGGGCGGGAAGTGGGCAGGCAAACTGCAAAGACTATAAGGTCTGACTCTGGCAGGGAGGGAGACTATTTGCATCAGAGAGTGGAGGAATTCATGCCCTAGGGTGTGGTTGAAAACTATAAAAATCACAGTGGCTAGCAATCAGAGGAGGATAATGGTGTGGCAATAGCAATGGAGAGAGACCTAGCCATAACTTTAACAGGAAGATCAGGGAAAGAGACAACCTAAGAATGGCCCTGCTAAAATCACACTCATTGCTGGTGATTGGGAAGACTTCTGTTCTCCAGACAGAGATTTCTCAGAACAACTAGAGACAGTACTTCCAAAATGCTAGTCCCTGGTTGAGCAGTTTTCCCCTTTACTGTCAAGGTAGTCTCCATGCCACACACAGCTCTAATGGCAAAGGATGAAAACTACTGGATTTGGGGACTTAAATACAACTTATGACCAGTCAGTAACTAATCGCTAAGCTATGCTGATCTAGGGGCAACCCCTAGAAAGTCAGTCTTAAAAATAGAAAACAAGAGAAAAAAAATCTCAGCAGGGACATCTCGTGCTATACACTGCAGGGGAAAGATTTCACAGAATTAGTCCAGTCAAGTCACTATAGAAATAAACAAAAGAACAAACAACATCAACAACAAGCCCCATAGGGAGATTAGTATCCAGAATTGCTACAGTATTGTATCAAAAATATCCAGATTTCAATAAAAATATGACACATACAAATAAACAAGAAAGTGTGACCGAAAAGAGAAAAAGCAGTCAATAGAAAGTATCTCTAGTTTCTATTGGCCTCAGCAGACAAAGATTTCAAAGAAACTATTACAATTATGTTCAAAGAACCAAAAGAAACCACATTTAAATGATTAAATGAAGATATGGTGACAATTTCTCATCAAATAGAGAACACCAGTAAAGAGATAAACATTATAAAAATAGGACAATAGAAATTCTGGAATTCAAAAGTAAAACCACTGAAATAAAAAATTCAGTAGAAGGGCTCAACAGCAGGTTTGACCTGGCAAAAGAAAATATTAGCAATCTTAAAGTTAGATCAATCAAAATTATACAGTCTGAGGAGCAGAAAGATAACAGAATGAAAAAAAAAATGAATAGAGCCTCAGAGATCTGTGTAATACCATCAAATGTACCACCATATACATAATGGGAGTCCCTAGAAGAGGGAGAAAGGTCAGAAAGAATGTTCCAAAGAGCTAATTGCCAAACACTTACAAAATTTTCAAAAACATTAATCCACATATCCAAGAAGCTCAAGAAGACCTCCTCTAGTTTCCTTTTCCAAAGGCTAGGTGTCCTTCATGGAGGAACTCCTTCCTTTTTCATCTCTCTTCTGGTCTAGAGACCAGAAATATTGGGCAGGGTGGCAAGAATGTCTGCTCTCCAGAGTTGAGCAGGTTGAACTCTGAACAAGGGTATAAGACCAAGGGAGCTCAAGGGGGCCATAATGCAGCCCATTCTCCACTCCCCAAGCCATGCACCTGATTCACGGTTGCATCTACCCAGAGGAAGAACTTTTTTTTTTTTTTTCTAATCTGCCCAGAGTCTCAATCTGCTCTCTATGGCCTCTGCCCATAGGGCTGCATATATTAGAGGGACACCTTTTTCTAATTCTCACAAAAGCACTTTACGTATTAGTGTGAGTCCTGTTTTGGAGACAGAAGGAAAGTGGTGGGACTCAGGGCAGACAGAAAGGCCACTTCACAAAGGTGGATACCCATATGGTTAACCAAGTGGGACTTCTAGGTTACTAAAACTCAGGCCATTCCCACACCTTACCTTCAACTCTGCCTGAACTTCAGGGTCCAATCATGAGAGTGACTCTTTTAGTTTTAACAACTCCAAAAGGCTTTTGTTAAAGCACTTCTTTTTTACCTACGTGAGGAAACTCAGACCTAGTATGGTGGTTAAGAGCTGTATGATCTTTGGCAAGTTGCTTCTTTTTCTGAGTTTCAGTTCTATAAAATGGGGCAATTATAACACCTACCTCAGAGAGTTATCATAAGGAAGAAAAAGAGTTTAAGTGTTTAGTATTTGGCACATAATAGATTCTCAATATATGTGAGCTATTATTCACGCTTACACATGTCATCAAAAGCAGGAGTGGTGTGTGACTCCTGACACAGTGCTCCTAACTGTGTTTTCCTTTACCAGGAGGGCTGGAGCCTTGTAGGAATGCAGTCCTTTCCCTGGGGTCATTCCTGTCCTTCTCCTTGGCTCTGCAAAGCAACTTCTCCTGGACTCACGTTTGCCCAAGCCACATTAGCTGACACTGGGGCTAGCAACTATAGTCCTGGCCTCTTGAAGCTGGAAAGGGTCTTAGAGGGACTCTGGTTCAAGGATTTTCAATGACCACTGTTTGAACAAGCAGATCATGAGCATCAGGGAACTTGTTAAAATGCAGATTTCCCAGTCCCCTCCTACAGAGATTCTGTTTCAGGAAGCCTGTGATTGGCCTTGGGAATCTGTGCCTTTGACCTGTGCCTCAGCTGAATCTGGCCCTCTGCCCCTATGTCCCACCCCCGCCATGCCCACAATCATGGAATTCCCTGTGGGGCCCCAGCCACCTACATCAGGGATGGGGAGGCAGGTTGATGGGCACATAGGCTCCAGCTGTCAAAAGATTTGCCCCCATCTAAGCCCACTTCCTCTGCCTCCCATAACTTACTGGCATCACTAGGTTTGAGCTTTGAAGCTGCAATGCAGAAACCAGTTTTCTCCTTCATTCTCTTGTCACCAACAGTGACAGCTATGCTTCCTCACAACTGAAAACAACTCCTGTCTCCATCCAGCCTTCTCCATGCTTCGCTTCTCCAGAATGAGCAACCTTCCCACGCTCCGTGTAACTAATTGGCTTAGAGATATTATTGCCTCGCCAGGGGGCTAGGAAACTGAGTTCTTGCTTTCAGCTTTTCGTTGTTTTTCCAGGCTTCGCAGAGCAGCAGTAGGTGGCAGCTGTGTCCCAAAGCATTCCTATCTTCTCCCCCTTCCTCCCTCCTTTCTTCTCCCTCTCTGATCCTGTCCAGGAGTGACAGGTGTTATGGAAGCACTGCCAGTTTGCTGCTTTGAGTCCCCTCAAACCAACATGTTGAATATTGCTGTATACACTTCATACAGAGGACACATTAGTTTTGCTTGGTGAGCATACCCTAATTGGGTTTCCAAGGGGAAATTCTAATACCAGTGCAGAGAATTAAGAACCAGCCAATAGATGGGGTTAGTAGTATGATGAGGAGGGTAGCAGCTGGGGCCACATCTCCTATCTCCTGAAGTCTATACCAACCATAAGACTGACAGGCTGGGTCTGAGGGAAGCATCCAAACTCCCAGTGGAAAGATTTATTCAGGTGGCAGAATGAAGTCATTCTTCACAATATTTACACAGTAAGTCTCTGCCCACTCAGGGATCCCTTTGCAGAATATGAAAGCAGACACTTTGGACCTGCTCATTTTTTATTTTTCTTATTTATTTGTTTTTGAGGAAGAGAAGGAGGGTATTTTCCTCCTGGGTTCCTTGGGTGGCACATGAACTCAAGTCCAGAGGCCCATGTCCCTTCTTAAGGTATCCCAGACTAATAATCCCTAGTCTGTGGATTGCAGACTCCTTACTGCAAGTAGTTGGAGAATCCACACACTTGGATGTTCCATACTTTTGTAATTGGGTAACAAACTTTTTGAGATACCCTTCTGAGGCCCTTCTTTGAGAACCTTCTTTGAAATCTCAGTTCTTAGTTTTTTTCTTCTAACAATTATTCCCTTAATGATCTCATGCAGTCCCCGAGCTTTACTATCTTAATCTCTTCCCCACACCCTACTGCCAAACCTTTTCCACCTGCAGCCGTCTCCATCTTAACACCTTGACGTCATCCTTGACACTTCTCTCTCTCTCACATCCTGCATGCACCTGTCAGTAAATTCTGTTAGTCCTATTTTTAAAACCCTATGTCCAGAATCCAACTACTTCTCCCTACTTCTACGCTACTGCTAACATCCTAGTTGAAGACACTCTCCTTATATTTCTGGATTTCTGCAAAAGTTTCCTAACTTCTCCCTGATACTACCTGTGCCCTTTAAAGTTTGTTCTTAATTCAATAGTTAAGTCAGGCTTTATTCTAATTAAAATTTTTATTGAGATAATTGTAGATTCATATGCACTTGTAAGAAATGATTCAGAGAGACCCATTGATATTTTGCTCAGTTCCACACATGGCAACATTTTGCAAAACTATAGTATAATATCACAACCAGGATATTGACATACAATTCACTGATTTGATTCTGATTTCTCCAGTTTTACTTTATACTCGAGTGTATGTGTATTTAGTTCTATACAATTTTATCACATGTGTAGGTTCATATATCTAGCACCACAGTCAAGATACAGAACATTTCCACAAGGATCCTTTGTGTTGCTCTATTACAGCCACATATACAGCCCTTTTGCTCACCCCCCAGCCCTATCCCTAACCCCTGGTAACCACTAACCTGTCCTCCATTTCCAAAACATGGCTTTTCCAAAATGTTATATGAATAGGATTATACAGTATGTAACTTGGCTTTCTTTTATTTTATTTTTTTTTGGAGACAGAGTCTCACTCTGTTGCCCGGGCTAGAGTGCCATGGCGTCAGCCTAGCTCACAGCAACCTCAAACTCCTGGGCTCAAGCGATCCTTCTGCCTCAGCCTCCCAAGTAGCTGGGACTACAGGCATGCGCCAC
>CAUYPO010089107.1:0-12753 GCA_963574435.1 Cheirogaleus major | reverse complement strand
CCTGGGCTCGAGCAATCCTCCTGCCTCAGCCTCCCGAGTAGCTGGGACTACAGGCATGCGCCACCATGCCCGGCTCATTTTTTCTATATATTTTTAGTTGGCCAATTAATTGCTTTTTATTTATAGTAGAGACGGGGTCTCGCTCTTTTTCGAACTCCTGAGCTCGAGCGATCCGCCCGCCTTGGCCTCCCAGAGAGCTAGGATTACAGGCGTGAGCCACCGCGCCCGGCCATAAAATCTTAACTGATATTTAAAAGAAGGGAATTTTGACTGGAGAGCTTGATGTACTTGATAATTTACATTCTCTGACCTGGCATTTTCTGCTAATTTGAGTGCCCTGTATACACAGACAATGTAGTAGGGGTTGTGTAGGTAGTAAATGGTAGAACAGGGCCAGAATCTGAGCTTTGGACTCGTGTCTCACTGTTCTTTATACCACACCACCCAAACTTCTAATGATAATTCTAAGGAAAGGTTCTTAAGATTGTGATGTGCTTGGATTATTTCAAACCTCATTTTGAAGAATGCAGATAAGGAAAAAGGAATGTTTTTATATACTTTTGCCATATCTTTTTCTCCATGCCACTGTCAAAGATTTCTGTTAAGCAGTTTTTCATTCTATACTGAGAAAGTTTTAATAGAATGTGATAAATTTTATTTTTCCACAGTTTCTACAGCAGTATAATCACTACAAATCCAATATGGAGATTTTCAAATTACAACCAAATAAAACCAGCAAAGAACTAGCAGAGCTGGTGATGTTTATGGCACAGGTAAGAAGATAATTTCTTAGTAAAACAAAGACCAGTGTTACACACAATTTGTAGAATATTTTTTCACTAATATTCAACCTTATTCCACTCTGGAGTGGAAACTTAATTAAAATTTTTTTTGACTTTCTCTTTTTTGCAAATTCTATTTTCTACCTATTGCAAGATAGAGGATTTTGCTAGATCTTTTCACAGAACCAACCAGAACAAAACTGTCAAACTAATTTTTTTTTTCGGAGATAGACTTTGTTTAAAAAAAAACTGCTGATTTTTTTCTTCAAATCATCATAAAAGCAGGGTCTAAATCATGTCACAAATATTTTACTAAGACTAGAGGAAATGTAAGGGTTGGAGAAATTATGTAGAAGAAAAAGGTGATTTGGAACATCTACTTCTATGAAACGTAGCCTTTTACTCTCCTTTTGCAGAACACCCTAAATCTGTGCATCTGAATTATAGGAAAGAAAGGGAGAAACCTCAGAAGAGCCTTTGCTTTGTTACAGATTGGCCACTGCTACCCCGAACATCTGAGTAACTTTCCCCAAGAGCTGAAAGATCTTCTCTCTTACAATCACACTGTCCTGGATCCAGATCTTCGAATGGTAGGACCAGTATTTGGAATAATAAATTGTGCTGTGTTCATGTTTGCATGTCTTATGTGTTTAAATGAGAACAACCTCTCAGCTAAATATGTTTGAAAAATGTAAATCAGAGTGTGTCACCTCTTCCTTAAAATCCTTCTGTGGCTTCTTATTTATGCTTAGAATAAAACTCAATAACATGGCCTGTAAGTCCCACCATGATCTATTCCCACCTGTGTTTCTGATCTCAGCCTTTTCTGCTATACTCAGATCTTTCTATCCTTCCAGCATAGCAGCTCTGTAGGATGCCCCTTAACCTCTTGAGTAGGTGATTCCTTCTAGGCGTTCAAATCTTATTCATGAAGAATCCTAAGTACAACTTGTAGTGTTTATACTGCTTAGTTTAATCAACTTGTCCATTAAATAGCCACAAAGACAGAGACTGTCCTAAATTCTATGGTAGTAACTAGTTAGTAAAAGACATTAAGTTCTTTGGGATATATATGCTCTATTTTCTCATTTTTCTTAATTTTACCATTATTTTATAGTATGCTTTCTTTTCCTTCCTAAGACATTTTGCAAAGCTTTGATCTTGCTGAGAAATAAGAATCTCATCAATCCGTCAAGTTTACTAGAGCTCTTCTTTGAACTTCTGCGTTGCCATGATAAGCTTCTACGAAAGGTAAAGAGCAAAAATTTTTTTCTACATCTCATTCTTCCTTGAGATGACATAAAATTATAGAGTTTGGAGTCTCTTGAATTCTTGATGCTTTACATTTTTGGATATAGTTAAGAATGATTTTAATAGGGAAAAATCATTCTATGCATGCAATGTGGTATTAATAGCTAGTATTTCTTGAGTGCATACTTTCTGCCAGGCACTGTTCTAAGAGCTTTTGTGTATTTACTCTCAAAGCCCTATGAAATAGGAATTATTATTATTATTACTTTATAGATGAAAAGGCTAGGGCACAGAGAGAGAGAGTAACTTGCCCAGGGTCACACTGCTGAGTGATGGGGCTGGAGTATAAATCCAGGCCATCTGGCTCCAAAACCCAAGCCCTTTACTCCTGCACTAAATTGACTGGCTAAGTCAGGGCATTGGTGGTCACAGCTATAACTGAACCCTCCCCCACAATAAAGCTAACTTTTTTTTGTTGTTATTAACATTTTCTCATGACATTGTATTTGTTTATTTAAGACCAGAGGCTGAAGGTTTATGAAAGAAATTTAAGAAAGAAAAACTTAAGTTTACATTCATTAACTGCCACTATTTGATTTTAGCAGTTGTATTTCTTGGTCTAATTTGTGGAATAAAAGTGGTCTGTGGGAAGATATTTTGAGCACCAGTGGTATTTGTATTCCCAGTATTATCCTGTGTGCAGTTAGGCGCAACAAAAAACAACTTTATTGAGATATAATCCACATACAGTTCATCCACTTAAAGTATACAATTCATTGGTTTTTAGTGTATTCACAGAGTTGTGCAACCATTACTACGATCAATTTTAGAACATTTTTTATCACCCCCAAAAGAAACTCCATTCCCATTAGCAGTCAGTCCTCTTCACCCCATCTCTTCCAGCACTGGGCTGACTACTTTTGGTCTCACCAGACTACTTTTGGTCTCTATAGATTTGCCCATTCTGGATATTTTATATAAGTGAAGTCATATAATATGTGGTCTTTAGTGGCTAGATTGTTTCGCTCAGCATAATATTTTCAAGATTGATGCATGTTATAGCATGTATTGGTACATTATTCCTTTTTGTTGCCAAATAATACTTCGTTGTATGGATATACCATATGTTGTTTATCCGTTCATCAGTTAATGGACATTTGGGTTATGTCCACTTTCGCAATGTGAGTAATGCTGCTACGAATGTTTGTGTGAACGTTGATGTGGGAGTGTGTTTTCATTTCTCTTGGGTGGAATCATTGGTTCATATGGTAACCCCGTGTTTAACCTGTTGAGGGCAACTTTCTTTTGCTTTTTAGCTGCTTTTTTAACTTGTTTTTGGTCTCTTTTGTGATAGAATGAAAAATAGATAAAATTAAGTCATCTTACACATTTATACTTTTCTCTAAATTTAGCAAGGTTAGAAATGTTGGGTAGGCTTAATGTGTATGTATTTTTATTTCTTTTCCTCAGACTTTATATACACATATTGTGACTGATATCAAGAATATAAATGCAAAACACAAGAACAATAAAGTGAATATAGTAAGTACCCGTTTGTTTTCTATGTTTGCAGCATTGTACAGTTGTACCATCAGTGTGTTAAGTTTCTTTGTCTTTTCTTCAGGTATTGCAGAATTTCATGTATACTATGTTAAGAGATAGCAATGCAACTGCAGCCAAGATATCTTTGGATGTGATGATTGAACTCTATAGGAGGAACATCTGGTAATGTAGATGTTTGTCTCTTGAGAAGTTGACCTTTTTTTCATTTGTAATTAATAGAGAATACATACACAATTTTTTTTTTATCTTGAGCTCTTTAGTATACCTCTGTTATATAGATTAAGTTGGAAGTGAAAATTGAGGCAATCTAAATGACTAATAACATTGACTACCATTTCTTGAGCATCTGCTGAAGTCAGGCACTTTGAAATTACCTTGTTTAACCTGAAGAACAGCTTGAGAACAAATGCAGCTTATCTGGAATTATCCCCATTTTATAGGTAATGAAATGGAAGTTCATCGCATTAGTAAGAGTTTAGCTAGTAAGAGGCAGAGCTGAATTTCAAACCCAGGTCTGTCTGACTCCAGAATCGGTGCTCTCTACTCTGCCTTGAAATTTTTCAAGTCAGTTCACCCTATATTTGTAAAATATTATGCTTCCCATACTTTGGTTTGTTGGTATAGTGCCCCCAACTCATGTCTTTTGCTTTTCTTACTAACCAGAAAAGTAATATTCATTGCATCAGAAAGTTCAGAGAAATTAGAAAAGATTTTTTAAAACTTGTATGTAAGTCCAACCATGCAGAGACAGTCACTGTTAGTATTTTATAGTATTTCCTCCTGATCTTTTCTTTAATGTACATTTTTAAATATGGTTGGAATTTTTCTGTATTATAATTTTTTTTTTTTTTTTTTGAGACAGAGTCTCACTCTGTTGCCCAGGCTAGAGTGAGTGCCATGGCGTCAGCCTAGCTCACAGCAACCTGAAACTCCTAGGCTCAAGCAATCCTTCTGCCTCAGCCTCCCAAGTAGCTGGGACTACAGACCCACCATGCCCGGCTAATTTTTTTCTATATATTTTTAGTTGGCCAATTAATTTATTTCTATTTTTAGTAGAGACAGGGTCTCGCTCTTGATCAGACTGGTTTTGAACTCCTGACCTTGAGCGATCCGCCCGGCTCGGCCTCCCAGAGTGCTAGGATTACAGGCGTGAGCCACTGCGCCCGGCCTGTATTATATTTTTTTTATTCTGGGGTCCCCACCTACTTACCTTGAGTAGGTTCCTATGCCATTAAAAATTCTTCATACTCCATCCTAATGGCCGCAAACTTTCTGTCATAAGACTGGGCTAAAATTTAATTGAATGTTCTACCTGTGGTTGACTAATTTAGCAACCCATGACTTTTTAAAATATTGCAATTGGGAATTCTGATGTGTCAGAAATATTGTTTATTTTGTGCCATTGTGTGTGCAATGAAATACAGTAGAATGAAAATTTATTTCAAAGCACTCATTGTCTTCCCCCAGGAATGATGCCAAAACTGTCAATGTTATCACAACTGCATGTTTCTCTAAGGTGACCAAGGTAAGCGCCTGTAGGGCTGTGTGACAACTGTCTGCGATGGGTGTGTGAGGAGCAAGTGGTGTGAGGACGCACACTTTATGTTTAGTGATGCTTTCTTTGTTCCTAGACCGCTTCCCTGGGTCATCTATGCTTTAGAGAAGTCAAACAAAATCATGAGTTTTTAAAATGTTGTGTAATGAATGATAGCCATAGTGTTTATTTTATGTTTTCCCTTGTGATTCTTGACTTTTCTTCTATTTGACATATGCATAGCTGAAAGAAATTTAAGGGCCAACTTTGGCTTTCTGTTAGAAGGGCTGTAATCTCACTTTTCATGGTGGGGAGGATGTAGAAATTCTTGGTAGTCTACTTGCAGGATAACTGTGTAGAGCTTAACAGTTCTAATCTAGTTAAAGGCTTTTAAAAATTACCTATGAGAAAAAAAATTACCTAAAATTACCTTACTTATGAGAGAGAGAACATAAAACCATTTTTTTAAATTAAGAAAAATTAACAAAAATCTCACCACCTTTTGAATTGTTTTCTTCAGATTCTAGTTCATATGCATGTATAAAGTGTAGTCAAAAGTATTTGGTCTTTGTTGTAGCTGAGTTAAGTAAATAACTTTTCTGATTGGTCTTTAGATATTAGTTGCTGCTTTGACATTCTTCCTTGGAAAGGATGAAGAGGAGAAACAGGATAGTGACTCAGAATCTGAGGTTAGTTTAATCATAGCTGGTTTTGAATTTTACATTTCATTATTGCTCTGAGTACAAATTGTAAAATCCATAATTGCCTGAGTTAGAAATTTATGTCACCTTTATCCTTTATTGAGTTCTTCCATGCTGAGATCTTATTCCACTTAGAATTTGTTACTTGTGGCTGGGTGTGGTGGTCCATGACTGTAATCTTAGCACTCGGGGAGGCCGAGGTGGGAGTATCGCTTGAGCTCAGGAGTTCGAGACCAGCCTGAGCAAGAGTGAGACTCCAACCCTACTAAAAATAGAAAAAATTATCCAGGAACAGTGGTGTGTGCTTGTAATCCCAGCTATTTGGGAGGCTGAGGCAGGAGCATCACTTGAGCTCAGGAGTTTGAGGTTGCAGTGAGCTATGATGATGCCACTGCACCCTAGCCGGGGCAACAGAGCAAGACTCTGTCTCAAAAAAAAGAATTTGTCACTTGTATTCAGAAAAATTGGTTAAATAATTAGTAAAACAGATCCATTCAACCTTTGTCTTAGTTCTAAAGCTGTATCTGTATTTTACTATAAATTTAGAATGAAAATTCTCACCAACATATTTCTTGAGGTAATGTCAACATCATAGAAGTTTAGAGTGGAGGAAAGAAGGAAGGGGAGTAATGTGGCATTTATTTATTTATTCATTTATTTTTTGGGAGACAGGGTTTTGCTCTGTTTCTGTTAGAGAGAGGCAGTCTAACAGAAAATGGTATTTATTCAGGAATAAGGCATTGCAGTGGGAATATGCTTGCCATAGTAAGGTATGTGTGTATGTAGGGAGATAAAGACAGGTTTTTAAAGGAAAAATGAAGAGGATCACATAACTGTTTTGAGATAATTATTGGCTAATTCAAGGGTCAGTAGCAAGAGGGGTGTCGGTCCGAGGTTGGACAGGCAGCTGCTGGAAAATGTCCTTGCAGAAATAGTTTTTCTGTAAGATTGCCATGGTGTTTGTGCAAGGTTGTGGTTATTGCAGTCTTTTGTGATAGTTTCTATTATCAGGCATTCGCATATCAGACCCTCTCTTCGTGGGCTTCCCCAGCATTATTTGTCAGGTTATTTTTATCACAAGTGACTCCATTTCCCATTCTGACAACTTTCACATAAAAATTTCTAGCTACTACAGATAAAAATTTTCTTGTCCCTGTCCTACTTCCCAGTTCCTTCTTTACAGATAACCATTTTATTTTCCATTTATTTATGTATGTATATGTGCACATACAGTCTTATGTGTATAGTAGGTTTTTAAAAACTATATAAATAACAGGCCGAGTGCGGTGGCTCACACCTGTAATCCTAGCACTCTGGGAGGCCGAGGTGGGCGGCCTCAAGGTCAGGAGTTCGAGACCAGCCTGAGCAAGAGCGATATTCCGTCTCTACTAAAATAGAAAGAAATTAATTGGACAACTAAAAATATATAGAAAAAATTAGTTGGGCATGGTGGCGCATGCCTGTAGTCCCACCTACTCGGGAGGCTGAGGCAGGAGGATCGCTTGAGCCCAGGAGTGGGAGGTTGCTGTGAGCTAGGCTGACGCCACGGCACTCTAGCCTGGGCAACAGAGTGAGACTCTGTCTCAAAAAAAAAAAAACTATAAATAACATATGTATTATTCTGCAACTTGCTTTTTTTATGTCCATATATATATAGCTCTACTAGTGCATTTAGATCTTCTAAGTTATTAATACATACAGATCTAGCTTATTCTTTTAACTTCCACATAGTTCAGAATATGAACGCATTATAGTTTATTTAGGCATTTCCCTTTTGATAAATATTTGCTTTCAATTTCCTTTTTCAAATAAAAACAAAGTTGTATTCTATTTATAAAAAGCAAAAGCAGGCCAGGCACAGTGGCTCATGCTTGTAGTCCCAGCTACTCAGGAGGCAGGGCAGGAGGGTCACTAGAGCCTGAAAGTTTGAGGTTGCAGTGAGCTGTGATCTCCCTACTGCACTTCAGCCTGGGCGATAGAACAAGACCCACCCCCCGAAATATATACACACACACATATATATAGTGAGAGAGAGATATCAGTGCTATAGTGAAAATCTTTGTATGTGCCTATTTGTGCGCACGTATGCCTATTTTTTACTTGATTTTAAAAGTTGTATTCATTTTTAATAGTTGTGTGTGCAAAGAGCATAAAAACCAAGAAGTGGATGAAAGGACTGATTTTTGCTTCTATGCAGATTTTCCTTATTTACGATTTTACAAAGTAATCTCTTCTTCAGGATGAAGGACCAACAGCAAGAGACCTGCTAGTGCAGTATGCTACAGGGAAGAAAAATTCCAAAAACAAGAAAAAGTTGGAAAAGGCAATGAAAGTGCTCAAGGTGAGACTTGTATTTGGGAAATGAGATAGGAATCATCAGAATGCAGGATATATAGTTTTAAGCCAGACCTCTTTAAGAATTTAAAATCAAGGAATAGCATTTGCAAAAGACTTAGAAATATGTGATGAATTTTTAAGCACTAATTTCTTAGATGAATAAATTTAATCAGCTCTAGCAAAATCTATGACTTGGATAAATTAATTTGATTAAATTCACTTTTCACTTCTGATCACACTGGCTTATATTAGGGTGTCTTTGCTAGCCATGTCTTCTCAGAAGAGTACATGAATAAAGTACATTTGATAATTTGTAATGATTATTCTGAAAATCATTAATTTGGCCCTTGTGTGTTTTTTAATGTTTGTATTTCCAAATTCCTCTAAGTCTCGCAGGTGCTAATGGCTGGAACATTCCCAAGGTTTAATCTTGGGATTAACTTTAAAAGGCAAAAAACAACTTTTGTTCTTCCAGTAGAAAGAAAGGTTTTTGGAACAAGGATTTTTTTTTTTTCTTTTTAAATAGTCTTTAAAGGACTTTATAAAAGCCATTAGCACATTAGCACATTGAATTCTAAGGGTATGATCACTGTAATTCAGATTGGAAACGTTTTTCCTCTCCCTTTCAGAAACAAAAGAAGAAAAAAAAGCCAGAAGTGTTTAATTTTTCAGCTATTCACTTGATTCATGATCCCCAAGGTACTATATTATGACTTCCCAAGTTCCTTGTTGGCCTTATCCCTGCATGTTTTGTTTCCTGCTTTCAGGGTTGTCAGGGGATATATTAATAAGATCCCTGGCACTTAATAGACAGTCAGTAAATGCTTAATTATTACTAGTTAGTTGTAACCTAGAGAATTATGTTCTAAAGCAGTGACTCCCAGTTTATAACAAAATTAAAATGTGGAACAACAGGCTTTTCTGAGTTTCATGTCTTTAACAACACAATATTAGCACATTGTACTTGACCAAATAAAAAATTGACAGTTTTTTGTTGTTCCTTTTTTTTAAAAAAAAACCTAGTCTGTGGAAACCAAAAGTCTGGGAAACCCTGTGCTAGAACGCTAATTCTCAAAGTAAGCTGTACATTGGCATCACCTGGGGAATTGGGTCCTGTCATTCCCAGAGATTCTGATTTAGTTGGTATGGGATGTGGTTGGGTGTCTAGGACTATTAAATGCTCTCTGTACTCTAGTATGTGGCGACATCTGGTGACCTCTGCTGTGGATTAGTGTCTGTCAGACTTTAACATGCATATAGGTCACCCGGGAGACTTGTTAAGTGCAGATTCTGATTCCTGTAGGGCTGGGGTGGGGCCTCAGATTCTGCTTTTCTAAGGAGCTGTGGACCACCCTTCGAGAAGTAAGCTCTGGAGAACTATTAAGTAGAGCGCCTATCAAATACTCTAGTTGTTGATGCTGAAAATCTTGGGACTCCTTAAGACTTTACTTTGGGCATCATTAAAAGTATATTCACCTGTGTATGAATCTGTTTGCTGATTAAACTACTCCCTTTTCCTATGCCTGTTATTAATATATAAATTTTGTACAGACCATGGCCTTATAGTCTACTTCTTTGGTCTTCTCCTTTCCAGATTTTGCAGAAAAACTACTAAAGCAGCTCGAGAGCTCTAAGGAGAGGTTTGAAGTGAAGATGATGCTCATGAACCTCATCTCCAGATTAGTAGGAATTCATGAGGTTTGGATTACATTGTGCTTCTCTTGGTGAATATTAGAAGTAGAATTAGGCCGGGCGCGGTGGCTCACGCCTGTAATCCTAGCACTCTGGGAGGTGAAGGTGGGTGGATCGTTTGAGCTCAGGAGTTCGAGACCAGCCTGAACAAGAGTGAGACCCGTCTCTACTAAAAAATAGAAAAAATTAGCTGGGCATGGTGGTGCATGCCTGTAGTCCCAGCTACTTGGGAGGCTGAGGCAGGAGGATCACCTGAGCCCAGAAGTTTGAGGTTGCTGTGAGCTAGGCTGATGTCATGGCACTCTAACCTGGGCAGCAGAGTGAGACTCTGTCTCAAAAAAAAAAAAAAAAAAAAAATCACACATGAATGGAAGTACTTGTTGCCTTTCTCTAAGAAAAACCTGTTGACTTTTTACCAACTACATTTCTTTTTCTCCGTGGGCTGTAGTCCCGGTGTAGGATCACCAGGTCAATTCTTGTTACATTTGTGCAGTGATTTCATTCAGACCTGAATTTGAGCTCAAGAGGAAAGCAAGAGTGATTTGCGATTTGAGTATGGTTTGATGGAATGATGCTGGAGTTTCACACTGACTAAAACTGGTCATCCGTCTTTATATTGAACCAAAGTTTTCCCTGTTACTTCTCAGTGGCCCATCTTACTTTTGCTCTGTAGCTAAAATACAAAAAATTAATTTATTCCCACATGATGAAAATTGGAAAAAAAAACCAGTCTGTCTCCAAAATTTCTCTTCTTTAAGTTAAAACATTACTTGTTTCTTTAATAACTGGGTCCTGGTCAACTTTATCTAGATAGTTTCCAGGGTGTTAGTGTTTTCTCTTTAAAATAGGGAGGACAAAAACCACAGAGTAATTCCTTTATGTGGTTGGACTGGTGTACAATAATAAAACCAGAAGTGGGTTTTTTAGTGAATAAATTGTAGTAGGTAGTATGGAGATTTGATTTACTGTTTTGTCCCTTGCTTTGGAGCCTGGATATCAGTGCCGTTCCTTCCTGTAATCCCCTCTCTCTTAGAACACTAAGAAATCAGTTCTGCAGCCAGACCAGTTTTTAGAGTAGAAGAATGTTACGTTTTATTTACCTCTTCTTCCCTTAGTTAATTCTGTGTACACTTTCTTCCTCCTTAAGCATAGCAGCACAGCCTCATTTGAGAAAGAGTACCTTTCCTTGGTTAATGTGGCATATTGAATCATCCTAGGACATGATTGGTTACTGAGAAGAAACAAAAGTGAAAAATGATTCTCAGTTAGTTGATCTGAGTGATATAATTGCATCGTGGAGCTGTGACAGCATTGGTTGCATCAATATTAAAGTCGGTGTTCTCTCTACAGCTTTTCCTCTTCAACTTCTATCCCTTCGTGCAAAGGTTTCTGCAGCCCCACCAAAGAGGTGAGCCACCCGCTTGCCACAGTCCTGTGTTGGCTTTGGCAATAGAATTAACATTCAGAGTCTTTTGTCCTGGAATCATTAAAGGCAGAGTTAGGAGTGCAAGTATTCTATATCACAGAAGGGGAGAGAAGCCCTTATGTTTTCTTTCTAGGGTCTGCCATGGCCAAGGGTTAGCTGTTCTGCTCATCAGCCTTAAGAAACCACTGTTTTTGAAAAAAACAACAACAAATTGGTTTCTCAAAGCAAATCTTTTTGTAATACCATAAGTACTCGTGGAAAATCCTAAAAAAGAAATTTGACCTTTTACTGTATCTTTGTAATAGATAGCAGGATTTTACCGTACTCTTCTCATTGACCTCATGTATATTCTCAATTAAAAACAGCAAAAAAGTAGGTAAGAAAGAGATGGTGGTTGTTCCCTTTGAACTTGAACCAAAGTAGAAAGGAAACCAACATGTATGGAGCATCTAACATGAGCCAAGCACTGTGCTAAGCACTTTGCACACATCGTCTCATCTAATCCTCACATCAGTCCTGTGAGGTGTACAAAGAAAGGGGAAAAAACCCAACAGGGTCCCTCAGCAAATAAATGGCAAATCAGGATTCACCTGACTTCTCTCTTTTGCTGAGGACCTGTTCCATACACTATGCCATCCCTTTGAAGGGAGAGTGTGTGCATATGTGTATATTTGTATTTATTCATCTGTTCATTCAACAAGTATTTAATTATTCTTATGCCAGGCACAGCATTAGACACTAAGAATTCAACAGTGAACATAAAGCAAAGTCCTTCCTCTCATAGAGCTTACATTCTAGAGGGAGATAAAGACAGCTCTCTGTGTAATATATGCAGGTACAGATAAGTGTTTTGAAGAAAAAGGATGCAGGGTAAGGATAATAGGGAGCTTTGGGGGGAGTTCTGTTTTAGATTGTGTGCCCTGTTGATAAAGCAGCAATTAAGCAGGGACCTGGAGAAAATGAGGGGGTGAGCCATGCAGATATCGGGGGGCTGGGCGTGCCAGGTGGAACAGACAGCAATAGCATTGAGGCCAGGACGTGCTTGCCATGTTTGCTGTAGTCCTGAGGGGCAGGGCAGTGAACTGACTGTGACCTTTCTGTTCTCTTAATGTTTTCAGAAGTAACAAAGATTCTTCTGTTTGCTGCACAAGCATCTCATCACCTAGTACCCCCAGAGGTGAGAACTCTTAACCTGCCTTCTGGATCTGTGTGTGGATAGAAGTGTTAGTGTTCGCTGGTCAGAGTCACTTTTCCCACAGGAGTTCCGTTTATAGCGATTATTTTTCAAAGCTCGTAGTTCCTTTCCTTAATTAAAACACCGTTGGGGGCCGGGCGCGGTGGCTTACGCCTGTAATCCTAGCACTCTGGGAGGCCGAGGTGGGCGGATCGTTTGAGCTCAGGAGTTCGAAACCAGCCTGAGCAAGAGCGAGACCCCATCTCTACTAAAAAATAGAAAGAAATTAATTG
>CAUYPO010089103.1:0-36384 GCA_963574435.1 Cheirogaleus major | reverse complement strand
TTCCTGGATACAGCTGGAACCCATTCTACTAAGTGAAGTATCTCAAGAATGGAAAAACAAGCACCACATGTACTCACCAGCAAATTGGTATTAACGGATCAACACCTAAGTGGACGTATAGGAATAACATTGGTCGGGTGTTGGGCGGGTGGGAGGGGGGAGGAGGGGATGGGTATATACAAACACAACGAGTGAGATGTGCAATGTATGGGGGATGGTCATGCTTGAGGCTCTGCCTCGAGGGGGGAGGGGGGCATGGGCAATATACATAACCGTAATATTTGTACCCCTATAATATGCTGAAATAAAAAAAACAAACAACAACAAAAAAAAAAAAACCACAATGAGATACCACCTAACCCCAGTGAGAATGGCCTGTATCAGAAAATCCCAAAATAACAAATGCTGGCGAGGTTGTGGAGAGACAGGAACACTCTTACACTGCTGGTGGAATTGCTAATTAGTGCAACCTTTGTGGAAAAGAATTTGGAGATACCTCAAACAGCTAGAAAAAGAAATACCATTCGACCCAGCAATAGCGTTGTTGGGCATCTACCCAAAAGAGCATAAGACATTCTATTATAAAGACATCTGCACCCGTATGTTTATGGCAGCACAATTCACTATTGCACGGTCATGGAAACAACCCAAGTGCCTGTCAATTCATGAGTGGATAATTAAAATTTGGTATATGCTCACAATGGAATATTACTCAATTCTAAGAAACGACAGTGAATTAGCACCGTTTATGCTATCCTGGATTAAGCTTAAGCCCGTTATCCAAAGTGAGGTGACACAAGACCAGGAAAATAGGCTCCACATCTACTCGCCATCAAATTGGTACTGACTGATTAAAACTATGGTGCTCAAATGGTGGTAGTGTTCACCAGGGAGTCGGGGGGGGGCAGACCCACATCCTAGGGATATGGTGAGCATTGTGGAGGGGGAGGGAATACCTCTAACCCTTCTTAGGGGGGAGAGGCAAAGATATACAATGTAACCAAAATGTCAAAAAAAAACCCAAAAACTTTTATCGAGTGGTGGGCAGGTGGAGGGGGGAAGAGAGGAAGGGTGTATGCTTACATAATGGGTGAGGTGTGCACCACCTGGGGGTTGGACTCGCTTGAAGCTCTGGCACGGCGGAGGGGGAAGGGTGGCAGGGGCAATATATGTAACTCTAACAATATCTGTACCCCATAATATAATGAAGTAAAAGAAAAAAAAAAGAATCTTGACCTCAGGAGATCACCCCAGATTGTCTGGGTGAGCCCGCAGCACCATCGCAAGCATCCTGGAGCGGCAGAGGGAGGTGACGCACACATGGAAGAGAAGACGGCCCCATGGAGGTGCAGGCAGGGGTGGGAGCGATGTGGCCACCAGCAAAGGAGCCCTGGCAGCACCATGAGTCAGCAAGGAGAGAATTCTCCCAGAATCTCCCGAGGGGTGCACGGCCCTGCTGAAACCTTGATTTCAGCCCATGGAAACTGAGTTTGAATTTCTGGCCTCCTGAACTGTGAAAGAATCAATTCCTCTTGTTTTAAGATACCAAGTTTGTGGTAATTTGCTATGATAGCAACAGAAAATGAATGTACCTGATTTCTGCATAAATATGGTCTGGTTTTATTTCATCCTCTCCTATCACTTAGTGAAATCATGGATATCACAAAAACTAAAGCATAAAACTTAAAGTAAGCAGTTTCTAGAATTTGACTATTTTACTATTCAAGTAGAAGCACTTTTCTTTAGATAAGCACATGTAAAAACCAGCCTGCAATTGTACTGCGCCACCGTCAGTGTCTTGGTTTTGATAACAGATTCTAGTTCCGCAAGCTGTCAGCATTGGGGGATGGTGGGGAAGTGTACACAGGACTTTTCTGTACTGTTTTTGCAACTTCTTGTGAGTCTATACTTATTTTGAAATAAAAATTTAGAAAAAAACCCTTTTTCTGGTCTGTCCTTTGTTTTGTATCAGTCACTTTGTTCATTGTTGATAGTTTCAGAGTTGAGCAAGTGAAAAAACTAAATAGTCCATTTGCATTTCAAGAAAAATATATTCAAATCAATAGCTTATGAAGTGATGGATATTTAATATCCAAGTTTTCTAGAAGCAGTAGCAGAGGGTGGACTGACAGAGCATGCTGACTGCCATGTGACTGCGTGCCAGGCATGGGGTGCTGCCCATTCACTCAGCTCCTGCCCACTCAGATATCGTGGTGGTTAATCATGGTGTAATTTTCACAAGCTGGAAGCTGGTGCAGCAGAACAAAGCAAATCCTGCTCTAACATGTTCTGGCCTTTTTAGCCAGAATGACAGGTTCCTTTCCTGGCAGTGACAATTTCTAAGGCTTAGTGGTAGATCATCAGAGCCTTCAGGGAAAGGGGCTACAAGCAGATATTAAGCAGATAACGAAAGAAGAAACTCTGCTATTGCCAGTCCCTAAGAGCATGAAAAATCAAAACAGTGATATACCTAAACATTATAGGGATAAGGCATGCCTGAAAATAATTTGTCACCCCTTTTCTGCCTGCCCCCCAACTTTGCCAATGTTCAGCCAAGAAGCCCAACGACAGTGTGACCTCTTAACATTTTGATGAAACAATATCTGCTACTTGGAGAAATAATTGCATGCCATAAAATAAAGTAACCCAATATTTCTTCTCATGGCTCATTTTTAGTTACTATACTCACTCATTCAACAAGCATTTTCTGTATCCGAGACATGGTTTTTGGCATCTGGGATACATCAGTGAACAAAACTGACAAAGACTCCTGCCTTTTGGAGCATACATTCAAGTGGGGAGACACACACAAAAAATAATAAGCATAATAAATAAGCAATAATAAATAAGAATTACAATTTTAGACAAGGTAATAAGGGAAGAACATATTAAAAGGATGAAATTTGAACAGACTTTAAAGGGGGAAGGGAGGGTGGTAGGGGCAATGTATGTAACCCTAACAATATTTGTACCCCCATTATATGATGAAATAAAAGTAAAAAAAAAGAAGAAAAAAGGGGGAGGAAAGTGAGCTGTGAGTGTCTGCAAGAGCGTGGCAGATGGAGAAGCCAGGGAAGCGGCCCTCAGATGGAAGCAAGTCTCAGGAAGAGCAGAGAGATTTATATTCTGGAGCCTGTGAGAGGGGTGAGATCTTTTGCACAAGTGGTAAGACTGGTTTTAAGTAGAAGCACCAGTTCTCAAACTTTAATGCATATCAGAAAGGCATGAAGAGCTTGTTAAAATACTGACTGCTGGGCCCAGGGCTTCGGCAGCGCTGCAGTGAGGGGCTTGCCAAACCCTTTCCCCAAAGAGGTGGGAAAAAATATTGAAAATCACCATCTCAAGATTTTAGGAATCAACCAATAGCATGTAACAAGTTGAGAAGTGTTTATTCGAGGAAACTACTGAGTGGTCAGAATTTGTGGCACTTCTGCCTGGGTGGCTCCTACTTGACCTGCCAGTTGTCAGTGCAGTGTGTCTATCAAGGCATGAAGGTCATCAGCTTTGCTGCTGGGGGTGACGACTTGCTTTGGAGTAGAGTGCGGCAAAACCCTACGCCCTGGATATTGTTGGAGACGATAGTGAGCCCAGCGGCAAGGAGACGGAGGACCAGCACTGCAGTGAGCTGGAGCTTATGGTTCTGTGGGGACATGCCGACCATCAGAAACTCAGCCAGGAAAGCAAGGGGTGAGACAGCCACAGTGGGCCTCGACAATGAGGATATGCTCAAAACCCTAAATGAATAAGGCAAAGAAGAAAAGCTTTACAGTAACTCAAATCCATACATAAAAATCTGGCCAGGTGCGGTGGCTCACACCTGTAACGCTGGCTCTCTGGGAGGCCGAGGTGGAAGGAACACTTGAGCTCAGGAGTTCGAGAGCAGCCTGAGCAACAGCGAGACTCTGTCTCTACTAAAAATAGAAAAATTAGCCGACCGCAGGGGCACATGCCTGTAGTCCCAGCTACTTGGGAGGCTGAGGCAGGAGGACTGCTTGAGCCCAGGAGTAGGAGGTTGCAGTGAACTCTGATCACGCCACTGCACTCTGGCCTGGGTGACAGAGTGAGACTCTGTCTCAAAACTAAACTAAAATAAAATAAAATAAAATAAAATGCACTGGAAAAATATGTTGGTAAGTATGAGAGACTAAATATCTTTCTCTTTTATCTCTTATCAATTTAAAAGATGTAAGATTGCACAAGGCTGTAATTATAAAACTATATTGTTGGCCTTACATAAAGATGTCACATATGCAACAATAGCACAAAAATTATATTGGAGCAAAGTTTCCTTATTTTATGGAATGGACATGATATAACTCTAGAGTATATTATAATAAAGTAACATACATATTACAAAACTGAGAGCTTCCACTAAGAAAATAATTCAAATATTACAACAAAAAGTAAATAAATGATATACTAGAAAATATCAATTTAACACAAAAGAAGGCAGTAAAAGAGGAAGCAAAAAAAGATCCAAACCATATAGAAAACAAAGAGAAAAATGGAGGACATAATTTGATTTACAGCAATAATTACATTATATGTGAATGGCTTAAACAGTCCAGTCAAAAAGCAGAGATTATCAGACTGCATTAAAAAAAACAGATCCAACTATATGCTGTCTACAAGAGACACACTATAGATTCAAAAACACAGTTTCAGGGTAAAACAACAGAAAAAAGACACACCATGCAAACAGTAACCATAAAACTCTAACTATCAGACAAAATAGATTTTCTAAAAAAGCATTATTAGAGACAATAAGGAACATTTTATAATGATAAAAGGGTCAAGGTACCAAGAAGACACAATAATTATATATACCTTTAACAAAAGAGTTTCCAAAAATGTGAAGCAAAACCTGACAAAATTTAAAGGAAAAATAAATAATTCAACATAATTAAGGATTAAAATAATCCTCTCCCAGTAATTGACTTAAAACTATATATAAAATAGTAAGAATATAGAAGACTTGAGCAGCAGTATCTACCAAGTTGTTATAACTGGCATATACAAGGGCTGTCTAGAAAATATCCAGCCATTGTTAATTAATGAGAATGGTTACATGGCTGGATACTTTCTGAACAGCCCCGTATAATACACTCCACCTAATGACATCAGAATACATATATTTCAAGTATGCATAGAACATTCTCCAGGGTAAACACTATGCTGGGCCATAAAGTGAATGTTAATACATTTAAAATGCTTTAGATCATGCAGAGTACATTCTCCAACCATAATACATTAAATTAGAAATCAAGAGTAGAAAAAAATTTGGAAAGTTTCCCAAAACTTGGATTAAATAATATATTTCTAAAAGAACTGCGGGTCAAAGAAAATAGACATTAGAAAATATTTTGAACTCAGTGAAAATTAAAACAAAACATCAAAATCTATGAGATGCAAAAAAGCAGAGTGCAATTTATTGCTTTCAGAGCCTGTGTCAGAAAAGAAGAAATATCTTAAATCAATAACCTAAGCTTCCACCTTAACAAACTAGAAAACAAAGAGCAAAATATGCAACACAAGCAAAAGGAAGGAAATACCAAAGATCGGAGTCAAATATTATGTGATTTTATGTATATGAAATGTCCAGACTAAGCAACTGTATAGAGATAGACAATAGATTAGTGATTGCCTAGGGCAGAAAGGAGCGGGTTTGTGGGGATGAACTGTAAAGGTGCATTAGGGACATTTTTGGGGCGATGAAAATGTTCTAAAACTGATTTATGGTAATGATTAGCGTTCTCCAGAGAAACAGAGCTGTAAGGGAGACACATAGAGAGAGATAGGAAGGGGGTGATCTATTGATTTATCATAAGGAATTAGCGCATTGATGATGGAGACTGCGAAGTCTCAAGATCTGCAACTGGCTGGAGAGCTGCTGGCAGTTCTAGTCCACGTCTGGAGGCCTGAGAACCAGCAGAGCCAAGGCTGTAAGTTCCAGTCTGAAAGAAAGCTCCTAGGCTCAAGACCCCAAAAGAGACAATGTTTCAGTTTGAGTCCAAAGGAAGGAAAAGAGTGAAAGATCAATTTTCTAGCTCAAACAATCAGATAGGCAGCCCCTTTTTATTTTATTCAGCCCCTTTTTATTCTATTCAGGCCTTCGATTGATTCGATGAAACCCACCCACATTAGGATAGCAATCTGCTTTACTCAGTCTACTGATTCAAATGTTGGTATCAGGAAACACGCTCTTAGACTCACCCAGAATAATCTTTGATAAAATGACTGAGCACATTGTAGCCCAGTCCAGTTGACACATAAAATTAACCATCATAATTATGCAACTTGGTAAATTTACTAAAACTCATTGAATTGTACACTTGAAACTTGTGATTAATATGACTTATAAAATATGCATCAACAAAGTTATTAATAAAATAGAAAACAGAAAAATAATGCAGAAATTCAATAAAATGAAAGGTTAGTTCTTTGAAAAGATCAACTAAATTGACAAATCCTTAACAAGACTGACCAGGATTAAAAAAAAAAGAGAGATGACACAAATTACCAGAATCAGGAATAAGAGATGGGGCGTATCTAGCAACTCTGAGGGCTGGGTAATGCGTGCACCACCATCAAGCATCCATGTCCTGATCACCAAAAATCTGTGACTGTTGCCTTTGTGGCAAAAGAAAATGTGGATTAATTAGATTAAGGATCTTGAGATGGAGAAATTATCCTGAATGATATAGATGAGCCCTGATGTAGTCACAGGTGCCCTTATAACGAGGGAGGCAACAAGGTCAAAGGTGAAAGAAGGAAACTGAAGCACAAGATGGATGTGACATGCTTTGGTGATGGAGGAAGAAGCACCTGTGGTCTCTATTGTCTACACAAGGCAAGCTCGTGCAGGCTCCCCGGAAGCCCCTGAGGGGCACGGGCCTGCTGGCACTTCGATTTCAGACTCTGACCTTTAGAACTGTAAGGAATAAATTTGTGCTGTTGCAAGCCATTAAGTTTACAGTCATTTGTTACAGCACAGTAGGAAGCTAATATATTGACCCTAGAAAAACCAGGATCGTGAGGTAATAGTATAGACTATTTTTTTTGCAAAAAATTAGGCAACTTAGATGAAAGCCACAAATGACCAAAACTGATTCAAGAAGAGATAATAAGCTTGAATAAGCTATAAAAGTAAGAAATTGAGCTAGTAATTGTGACATTATGATATTTATCTATCTATGTTTTTGTACACAATTCCTAGCTCATAACCACCCTAGCCCTTGTTATAATGTTGAGGTGCTTTAGGTCTTAAAAGCAGGCCTTGGAAAACAGAATCTTTCCCTGACTTCCTGGCCTCCTTTCACCTGCTCCTTTCTCTCCTCAGGGCAAGAAACTTCCCCCATCTTTTTGTCTTGGAGCTGGCCATAAAGAAATTCTCTGACCTGCCTTTCTGAATGTAGGTCATAAGACCCCCATTTCAGGAGTCCTTCCCCACACCCTGGGGGAAGGAATGCTGCACAGAGAGGCCAAGAAGCATCTGAACAGACAGGCCTTGCTGGGTTTCCCCACTCAGTCTGTTAGTGCTAACCCTTATCCTTTTTGTCCAGCCGCATTTCTACATGGCTGGCAATCATGCCTATCCAATGAAGTCTCTATAAAAGGATGTGGTTTGGGAAGCTTCCAAGTAGCTGAACACATGGAGGTTCCTGGAGGGTGGTGCATCTGGGGAAGGCACAGAGGCTCTGACCCCTTCCTCAACACCTCACCCTATATACATCTCTTCATCTGTATTCTTTGTAATATCCTTTATAATAAAGCAGTAAATAAGTGTTTCCCTGTGTTCCATGAGCCATACCAGCAAATTAATTGAACCCAAGTAGGAGGTCATGGGAACCTCAATTTATAGCTGGTCGGTCAGCAGCACATGCAAAACAACCTGGGACTTGTAATTGGCATTGGAAGTTGGGGGGCAGTCTTGGGGACTGAGCCCTCACCCCATGGGGTCTGATGCTACCACCAGGTAGGGAGTGTCAGAATTCAATTAGAGGACACCCAGCTGGTATTTGCTGGAAAATTGCTTGCTTGCTTGCTTGCTATGTGGGGGAAAACTTGCTGTCCCCCACCCCTGCATTTGGTCACAAAAGTTTTCTGTGGTTACTGTTGTTGAATGAGAGAATAGAAAAAAAAACACAGATTGTGTTTTTCTACAGTAATTAAAAATCTTCCTATAGGAGCATGACATTAGCAAGATGGTGGCCTAGGAAATTTCAGACCCTTGTTCCTCCATGGAAGCAGTAAAAAACAACTAGAGGTTGGCACAGTGGCTCACACCTGTAATTCCAGCACTTTGGAGGCCAAGGCAGGAAGATCACAAGAGGCCAGGAGTCAAGTCCAGCATGGGTAACATAGCAAGATTCCATCTTTACAAAACATAAAAAAATTACCTAGGCATGGTGGCATGCACTGTAGTCCCAGCTAATTAGAAGGCTGAAGTGGGAGGATCGCTTGAGCCCAGGAGTTTGAGGTTGCAGTGAGCTATGATGGCTCTACTGTACTCCAGCCTGGGGGATGGAGTGAGACCCTGTCTTAAAAAACAAAAACCAACCAAGTAAACAAAAAACCAGAGACTGGCTAAAACAATTTTATAAGAGCTCTGCAATTGGAAACCAGTCAAAGACCTACAGAACCAAGTGAAAGCTCAATCAGGGAAGAGCCCCGTTTGACCTGGTGGGGAACCTCACGGTGCTTTTACTTGCCCTTACCCTATCTACTCTCTCATCGCATGGTGCAGTCAGGAGGGAGCAGCCCAACCCTGGTTCACTTCCTTGGGCAAGAAGAAGCAGAGCAGAACTTACCTGCAACTTTCTAATGTATCTGTGAGCTGTCCTAGGGACTGGTTTTAGTATTGCCTGACTCAGAGTTCAGACAGGAAAAGGCAGCACAGCTCAGATCTCAGATTGGCAAAAGTCACACAAAGCCATGGCTCACGAAAGCTGCAGGGAGATCTGCAGACCTGTAGATGCCTGGGGAAGAGAGTAAGAGCAGAAGAATACGATAAAGTATCTAAGGGAAATTGAAAAAAAGAAGCACATACACAGGCCTACGCAGGACATATGCTCAGAAAAGAACTGTGAACTAAAGTAAAATTTTAAGGCTCAACCTCCACTAGTTGACTGAATGGACCCCTCATCGCCAAAGGAATATCCTAAAACTAAATTGTCTGCCAGGAGGAGGGAGGTCAGACAGGCCTCATCATGCCCCCCTCCCTTCTTGGAGACGTCCTTTGTAACCCATTAACAGGCCTAAGGGGATGCAAGACAAACCTGCAGGTCCTCAAGTTACACAGCAAATCTATGTACCCTGGCTTATCTCTGATAACAGCGCCTTATGTTGAAGCATTCCAAGCCTTTAGACAAAGCTTCCTGTCTTTAACCAATTACAGTCCAAAGAATCTTTAAACCCACCTATAACCTGTAAGACTCCGCTTCGAGATGTCCCACCTTTTGGGGTCAAACCAATGTGTGCCTCCCACGTATTGATTTATGACTTTGCCTGTAACCCCTGTCTCCCTGAAATGTATAAAACCAAACTGTAACCCAACTACAGCGAGTCCACTTGCCCAAGGCCTCTTGGGAGTGGCTCTGGGTCATGGTCCTCAAATTTGGCTCATAATAAATCTCTTTAAAATTATTTTACATAGTTTGGCTTTTTTCCATTGACAGAATTTAAACCTTCTCCTCAGGCTGATATCAAAGCTCATAGCATGCCCTGCTGATAAGCAAAGGTCTTCTCTGCCAGTCTGCAGATATTGAGAGAGGTGATTTTTTTTTAATTCTCAACAGAAGATTATAAGACATAAAAAAACCAGAAAAATATTGCTCATTCAAAGGATCAAAATAAATGTTCAAAAATGATCCCCAAAGAAATACAGACATTGGACTTACTAGACAAAGACTTTAAAATAATTGTCTTAAATATGGCCAAAGAGTTTTTAAGGAAAAGAACTGTTTGTATAAAGAACTAAATGAAGTTGGTAAAATGTCATATGGACAAAATGAGACTATCAATAAAAATATAGAAATTATTTAAAAAATCAAACAGGAATTCTGCAGCAGAAAAATACAGCATAACACTGATACCAAAGGCAGACAAAGACATTGAAAAAAAGGAAATTATAGATCTAAACTCTATGAATATTGATGCTAAAACCCTCAACAAACACTTGCAAATTGAATTCAATAACATATCAAAAAATTATACATAAGGACCAACTGGAACTTATTCCTGGAATGCAAGGATAATTCAATATATGAACATCAAGCAATGTAATACACCACATTGACAAGACAAAGGGAAAAACCATGTGATGATCTCAAATAATGCAGAAAATGCATTTAAGAAAATTCAACACCATTGCATGATAAAAATACTAAAAAAATAGGAATAGAAGGAAAATTGCTCTACAAAATACAGGCAATGTATGAAAAACCTACAGCTAACATCACACTCAATGATGAAAAATTAAAAGTTTTTTCTTTAAGATCAGGAACAAAACAAGGATGCCTGCTCTGCCACCTCTATTTAACATAGAGATTAAGGTTCTAATCAGACCACTTAGGCAAGAAAAAGAAATAGAAGTTATTCAAATTGGAAAGAAGTAAAATATCTCTGTTCAGAGACAACATGATCTTATATGTAGAAAACCTTAAAGACAGACACACAAAAAACCTTACAGACACAAAATTTAGCAAAGTTGCAAGATGCAAAATCAACATGCAAAAATCAGTTTGTGTTTCTGTACAGTAACTAACATTGAACAATCTGACAGGGAAATTAAGAAATTAAGAAGACAATTCCATTTACAATAGCATAAAAAGAATAAAATAATCAAGAATAGATTTAACCAAGGAGGTGAAAGACTTGTATGTTGAAAACTACAAAATGTTGCTGAAGGATATAAAAGAAGACCCAAATAAATGTAAAGACATCCCTTGTTCATGGATTGGAAGACTTAATATTGTTAAGATGTCAATACTATTCAAAGTGATCTACAGATTTAATGCAATCTCTATAAAAATCACAATGATATTTTTTGCAGAAGTAGAATAATCTATTCTAATAAAATTCACATGGAATCTTAATAGCCAAATAGCTAAAATAATCTTGAAAATGAAGAGCAAAGTTGAAAGTCTCACACTTCCTGATTTCAAAACACACCACACAGCTATAGTAATCAAACAGTGTGATATTGTCATAAAGCAGGCATATAAACCAATAGAATAAAATACTGGGCCCAGAAATAAGCCCTCACATGCATGATCAAATAACTTTAACAAGAATGCCAAGACCACCCAATGGGGAAAGGACAGTCTTTTCAACCATGGTATTGGGAAATTGGACATCCATATGCAAGAATTGAAGTTGGAACCTTACCTCACACCATATACAAAAGTTAACTCAGAATGGAGTTAAACTATATTATAAATAAGAGTTAAAACTGTAAAACTCATAGAAGAAAACTTTCAAAATGTTGGATTTGGAAATGATTCATTGGATATGACACCAATAGCAGGGCAATGACAACAAGAAGACAGATTAATTATATTTCATCAAAATCAAAACTTTTTGTGCATCAAAGAATACAACGGAGGATAAAGGAGCTCACAGAATGAAAAAATATTTGCAAATAAGGAATTTATCTGATAAGGGATTAATATCCAGAATATATGAAGAGCTTCTACAATTCAACAACAAAAAGACCAACAACCCAATTTAAAAAATAAACATTTCCCCAAAGAAGATAAACAAATGGTCAACAAACATATGAAAAGATGCTTAGCATCACAAATTTTTAGAGAAATGCAAATCAAAACCATAAAGAGATCTCATTTCTCATCCATTAGGATGGCTACTATAAAAAACAACAGAAAATAGCAAGTGTTGATGAGGATGTGGAGAAATTGGAACCTTTGTGCATTGCAGGTGGGAATGTAAAATAGTTCAGCCACTGTTGAAACACAGTGTGGCAATTCATCAAAAAACTAAACAGAATTACCACATGATCCAGCAATTCCATTTCTGGGTATACACCTAAAAGAACTAAAAGCAGGGACTCATACAGATGTTTGTACACCCATGTTCATAGCAGCATTATGCACAACAGCCAGAAGGTGGAAATAGCCCCAGTGTCCATTGACAGATGAATGGATAAACAACGTGTTCTGTCCATACAATGAATGTTATTTAGCCTTATAAAGGAAAGAAATTTTGACACAGGCTTTAACAAGGATGAAGCTTGAAGACACTATGCTAAGTGAAATAAGCCAGTCAGAGAAGGGCAAATACTGTATGATTACCCCCTACTGGGCACCCAGAGTAGTCAAATTCACTGAGAGAGAAAATAGAATGGTGGTTGCCAGGGGCTAGAGGGGGGCGGGGAATGTGGACTTATGGTTTAATGGGTAAGAAGTTTCATTTTAGAAAGATGAAAATGTTCTGGAGATGGATGGTGGTGATGGTTGCACAACAATGTGAATGTCCTTCATGTCACAGAACTGTATACTTAAAAATGGTTAAGATGGTAAATTTTAAGTTATCTATATTTTGTCACGATTTTACAAAAAGAAAGAAAAAACTTCCTATACACAAAAAATTGAGAACCAGATGACTTCACAGGTGAATTCTGTCAAATAACACTAGTCCCTCACAGACTCTGAGTACATAGAGGAGAAATTCATTGCATGAGGCCAGTATTATCCTGGTGATGAAGTAGTCAATAGCCAGGCCACTAAAACGAGCCTGACCCGCAGACAGGCCCAAGCAGACAGGCCTAAGCAGACAGGCCTAAGATGGCTTCTGTCTTTCTCTAAGAATAACTGCTAGTGGAAAGTCCCTAGAGGAAGTATAGATGGGGGGAGGGTAGAGGAGAAGAAGGGCCTGTTCTGGAAAAGCTCTTGTGTACTTCTCCATGGTTGCTTGCTTGCTCTAACAACAGCTAACTGCTAAGTTCCATTTCTGTAACCACTTGCTTGCACCGCTGCCAGCTTATAAGGTATAAAAGGACAGCAAAGTCTTTGTTCCGGGCTGCTTCTCCCTCTTTGCATGGAGTGGTGACAGCCCCTGCGGAGGTATCAATAAACTGATTTGGCTGATTGGATTCTGGTGTCCGAGTCCCCTTGATCCGCTGGTTTACAACACCAGCACATTGCCTTGCACATATTAGGAATTTTTAAATTATGTGTTGAATAGATCAATGAACCAACCATTTTTTGAATTGCTTTGGTGCACTGGGGCTGACAAATACTTGAATGCCTAAAACTCTGTATTATTTAGTCTGATCTGGAGGTTTAGTCCCTCTAGTTTCATGGGTACACAACTCTGCTTAGTCTATCCAGTCTTTTATAATTCAGAATAGTGGACCAATGACTTATCAATTGGTCTCCTCTGAAATGTGAAAGTCTCTGTTCATGTTTAACTGTGCTCCAGTTTATAGGAAACAATCAAAGTTGCAAGTATATGTAAGATCTAAACTAAAAACATAGATTTATAGCCAAGATATATGATTCAAAAAGTAAGAGGCCGTGGATAGTAAGTCACATGTTGAAAGCATGAGCTTAGTTCTGCTTAGAAAGAAAAAGACTGTCCTGTTGTCTTTCCTCAAGCCACTTGGTGCTTCCTGGAGCTATTTTGAACCCAAGTGTTCTTGGCCTTTTGAGATCATATACAACTTTGAGAAATTGCTAAAAGCTTTGTAATTTCCTCCTCAGAAAAATACAAATGAGCACATTTCTGAAACATATTCATATATAATGTTATCAGAGGAATTCAGGAGCCTTTCCAAGGAGTTCAGGTCAAGACTCCTAACCTAATTCAAAACCTAATTCACTCCAGTGTCCAACTCCTTCTGTGGCAGGCCTTGGCGATCCTTAAAGTTGTTGGTTAACTAGGGATGGTAGGTGCCTGACTGAACAACATCAAGGAGAGGAAGGGCATGGAACATAGAGAAAATGGAATTGAGCCATAATATTTGCATTTCCCATTGAAGCTTTAAATTTATCTGCAGTCTTCACTTTAATCAAAACAGCTTAATTTAGGAAAGAACCCACTTTTTTTTTCCTTTATAAAATCCTGGTTTTATTGCATCCTGAAATTTTTTAAAAGGAGAAATGCAAACCATATGTTATAAGGGCCTTAGTTTGACAGCTTAACTGGAGCCATGCCAGGACTCAGATGTTGCTGGTCATGATAGGAAAGCCAGTGGGATGGGTCTGACAAGGGTCTCTTGGCAGAAAGGATCAAGAGAGCCCCTTTGGAATGATCTCATCATAAGGAAGAAACAGTTGGTTGGGAACAGTGTGCCAGGTTTGTGGGTGAGGTATGAATTTTAACATAGCACAATGGCCAGCACTTATCACCCTTCAGCCTCCATGGACTTGTGCCTGACCCAAGGAGAAAAATAATAATAATGATTAAAAGGTTAAAATTTTATTTTATTAAAATCTCTGCGAGGTGTTTGTTATAGCAGACGCCGGTGGCTGCTTATTGTGAATACCCCTGACTTCCTGCCTGAGGACCTTTTTTTCTTGAGCAAAAAGTACAAGCTCAGACCAGCCAGAGATGTAGAAAGTGAACGCCCCTTGAAGCAGCCCTCAGTCAATGACACCCAGGGACTTGGTGAGGAAGCAGCCTTCAGCCAGTGCTGGATGAAGAGCTTCCTCACCCCTTAGGTTGGGATAACTCCAAGAGGGGTTCTCCACCGTCTCCCAGAGTTCCCCAGCAGTACTGGAGGACAGGGGTAACTGACTGGATAACACACCCTTTATTGGCTTTCTTTCCATCACTATCGTACTCTCCGTACTCCCTTTCCACCATTCCTGGGATTGCCTCCCAAATAAACTATTTGCACTTAAATCTCTATCTCAGGGATTGTTTCTGGGATGAAAGCCCCATATCTAGACAGGTACTACACATATATATGCAAGGCAGCATAGGTCTGGTGTCAGGCAAACCTGAATTCAAATTCTTTCTCATCAGTGACATTGAACAACTTAATTTCTTTAAGATTGTTTCTTCATCTATAAAATGAGGATAATGGCACTGACTTCGTAAGGTCAGATTATAAAGAAAAATTTGAGAATGTGTGTGAAGCATTGTACACAGTCACTTGCATATAGTAAGTGCTTAATAAATGCTGGTTGTCATCCTTCATACAGTATTTATAATATTGTTACTACATCGTAGTCAGGTGGAGGGCAAAGCTGTTTCCCACCCTGGGGGATGACTGCTGAAGCAGGTTGATTTGGCCGATGTGCGTGGAGCTGTGTCTCTGGTGAGCAGCTGTGCTTTAGCAACATTGATAGATTGGAGCAAGCATCGCCACAGTGAGCAGAGCAGCAGAGGAGAAAGATGGCGGGCACCAAGTGGTGACTTAGAAGATGAGGAATTGGCAGTGTGACAATGGTATTGCCAATTGTGCTTAGCCTCAGTAAGCACAGATAGCTACAGTACCATCAATAACTTCATATCTGTGTCCAATATACACTTTGATGGCTGGAATTTCATTAGCCTCACTCTTGAGGGATTGTTCAAGTCTACTGACATTTAATTTCTGTTTTCCCAAATGTACAATGGACCCTTCTGCTTTTGTTATGTTTATGAATTTAATACATTATTTTAGGGTCTTTCAAATTGGGGCTTCCCCCTCTGCTCCCTTTCGCTCCCCATTTCCAGGCAAGACCATATTTCAATTCATTGGCCACAATGGAAGAGAAACTGCGACGCCAAGAAACTAAGGCAGGTTTCATTCATTCTCTAATCCTGATTAATTACAGTGCCAGGTTCCACCTGCAGTGCTTCAGCCTTTTCAAACAGCCTTAGGTCCCAGAGTGGATAGAAAGATGGGCCATTTTGGTTAGGAAGGCAGACAGCAGGCAGGATTTGTCATTGCCTACCCCCTGCAGGTGCAGCCCAGTGAAGTGGGGGTGCGAGGATTTGTTTCAGCCCCTTTTATTGTTTCACTCTAGGCAGAAATCAAGGGCCCAGGGCAACATCCAATTACAATCTCCTTTTACCTTATTCAGACAACAAAGATAAACTTCTCCCCTACTAATGTTATGCATGTAAGCTAACATGATCTTTGAGCAAAAGCAACTTTTAAGAGGGGATAGTATTACATATAGAAGGGAATGACCCAGTGACCTTGGCACACCTGGCATTAAGAATAATAATCACAGCCTATTAATCTTATCTGCTTCCTTCTAGAAAGAAAAATCTTTAAGACCTTGTCAAAAGGTCTTAGGCTCATGCAGGGGATTTTCCCTAAAGGAAAAATTACATCTGTTCACATTGGCATTTTCCAGAACACTCTATTACTTCTTTTCAAGGCCACTTGCATTAAAATGATTTATGTTCATGTCTTATCTTAGTGTAAGACTGTGAGCTCCTTGAGGGCAGAATTCAGATATGATTTATTTGTATATGCCCAGAAGCCAGTATAGTTCCTGGCTAATGTCAGATTTAGCAAAAAATAAAACACATTTGTTGTTTATCTGAAATTCAAATTGAACTGAGTGTCCTGTCTTTTATCTGGTAACCCTATTCCTAGCACATAGCGAACCTCAATAAATATTGGTAAGTGAATGCATGAATGACTAGCATAGTACCAACAAACGGAGAGATAAACTGGTAAAAACTTACGTTGAGCATGTAAATTATGCCTCACAATCACAGAATATCAAAACTATGTCTGGTTAACATTCTCCCTTTTAAAATCTGACAGTCTTGGCTTTGCCTTGAGCTGCATTTTCTATCCACGCTTCGTCAGCCACTTTTACTCAGTGTCCACGTGAGAAGAATACTAACTTGGTAATGAAAGTGTTTGTTCTAACAATTTCACATCTTAATTCCACACATTTCTGATTTCATATGTTTGCTTAATTGTTTATTAGTGTGTACCAGTTGTACAAGAAAATTGACTTTGGATGGTGTAAGGAGTTCGGTCATTCTGAAGTACAATCATCTCTGTATCTTCCTTTAAAATTGCCAAAATTGTGCTTTTACTCCAGTCGAACCCTGGGGTTTTGGGTAAAGTCACTCACCTTGATTAAACCATCAGGACCAATTCTGTTTGGAAAAATGTATATCTGGGGTTAGTTGGGTAAACAATTAATCCTAAGAAAGACAATATATAAACAACCCTCTGACTCCGAATTAATTCTGTTGCTGTTCTGCCCACATCACCTTCTTTTTCTCTTGTTTTCTTTTTTTTGAGACAGAGTCTCACTCTTTTGCCTGGGCTAGAGTGCTGTGGCATCAGCCTAGCTCACAGCAACCTCAAACTCCTGGGCTCAAGCAATCCTCCTGCCTCAGCCTCCCGAGTAGCTAGGACTACAGGCACAGGACATCGTGCCTGGCTAATTTTTTCTATTTTTAGTTGTTTGGCTAATTTTGTTCTATTTATAGTAGAGACGGGTCTTGCTTTTGCTCAGGCTGGTCTCAAACTCCTGAGCTCAAACAATCCTCCCGCCTTGGCATCCCAAAGTGTTAGGCGTGAGCTACCATGCCCTGCCGACCTTCTTTTTCTCTTAACTCTTGACTGCCCACTCTTCCTCTTCCTCCACTTTTACTCCATGGTAACTTCTACTTCTGTAGTAATCTTACCATATTTTGACCTGCTAGGTTTGTTTTCTCAGTATTCTTTCACCCCAATCAGTAAAAGTTTACTTACACTTCCTGTTCAATGTAGTTTAGCATTCTGCTGACATGTGATGCAGAGATCTCCCCATCCACTTCAGCGATATATGTGTAGAGAAACTGGAAGGTGCTGAAAGGGATCCGGGCAGGTCCAGCATCATGGTCAGGTGATAAAACCTCACACACTATCTTTAGAGTTTTGGCAATCGTCTATAAAACAGTAAGATAAAATGAGGAGAAGTCACTCTTCCAGGCTAGATTCCTAAGATCAGTTTAGATACAAGAAAGAAAACAAAAATATTGCTCTCATAAAGTGGGAATGAGTTAAGATTCTAGAAAGCTTGAAAATTCTACATTCAGATGTCACTCTAATGTCATTCAAATGTTAAATTCATTCTAAAAATTTTGAGTATCTATTGAGTATCTTTATTTTTTCTTTCCTCACTTTGTTGGAGGGCTACTCTCAAGGAATTAAGTCTACAAACTCCTGAATACTTTAAGGTATTTGTTTGATCAGAATAACCCCACTAAAGGAGGGAAATTGATTTTATGTTCTACAAAATTAGAATTATTACTTATTATTATTGTCCAATCTTATCTCTCAAAGGGTTGAGGTAATTATTCTGGCCTCTATTCTCCAGCAGGATGCTTGTAGCAATGTCACAGTAGGGGAGAAGGTAAGAGAAGGGTAATATCCCCAGTGAGAACGGAGTCCCAGATGCTGGGAAAATGGTATAAAGATAAAAACCCATTCTCCTAAAACATGTGGATCTGTCTAAATAGGATCATCTAATACTTTTTATCACATAATACTAAAACCCTGTTGTTGCTTGGGGAAAAATTAGTAGAGGATAAATGCCAAGAGTTTCAATAGAAGGTTGCGGTAGAAACACTCCTTACAATGAAACTTGAACATTAAAGGATCATGCTCAGAACTGATCTAATCTCTAAAAAAACCTACTTTTTAAATAAATTTCACAAGTGAGTTGTGAAACGAAGGTCAGCATATACATCTTGGTGGCTTACCAACACTAATGATGTACAGATCACCCTTCTATACCCCCCAGGGATCAGTGAAAGGTCAGTGCTGAGTGTTGAACTAGGTGTGACTGGGTGCATGAGCCAGCAGCTCTGATATCTCCCCACATGTCTGGAGACTTCCTGGGCAGTTATGTTTGCTCTTCTGCTCTCATCCTATCCCTGAATATAATTAGTGTCTAGATGGTGCTTCTTTAACTGTGCTGTGTGTTATCCAGGGAATGTAAGTCTGTATGGTAGGAAGTATATATAAGGATGTGAATCAACTGGGCCTCTCTTCTTGAAGTGATCAGTGTTACTTGATGGCAAGTAATTTGAGCATTATTTACATCAACAAATTATTATTAATTTTAATTGAGTTAATATTTAAAATTTATTTATCTATATTTAACAAGCATTGTCATTTTATGAAATAGAATCCTCAATGTACAATAATTTTTAAACGACAAACCACATGATGTCCAAGAAATTTTGGGTTTGTAGCGGTCCACATTCATTTACTCTCCCCTGCCCTTGGGGGTCCTCTTATGGAAAGCTGTTGTGAAGCACAGGTACTTCCACTTAATTAAGAGAGGGGAGGCTGGGCATACATGAGGCTGTCAGTGAGGATGTTAAGGCATGCTTGTGAAATGAGGTCAGCATGAGAATGATTTGGTGTAGGTTTGCAAACACACACTGAGCTTCATCATTTCCATGCATAGCTCATCCTCTGTGCTTCTCCAAAAACCCCTGCACTCCTACTACCTTTGTTCTGTTGCCCTCTCCCTGGGGGTGCTATTATGGGCTGAATTGTTCCCCCTAAAATTCATATGTGGAATCCCTAACCCCCAGAACCTGAGAATGTGTTTGTATTTGAAGATAGGAACTTCATAAAGGTAATTAAGTTAAAAATGAAGTCATTAGGGTGGGCCCCAATCCAATATGACTGGCATCTTTATAAGAATAGATTAGGATGCAGAGAGAGAAAGAAAACACACCAGACATATAGGGCACAGAGGAACACACGGAGAAGATGGCCATTTATAAGGCAAAGAGAAAAGTCTCAGAAGAAACCAACCCTGCCAACACCTTGATCTTGGACTTCTGGCTTCCAGAACTGAGACAATACATTTTTGTTGTTTAAGCCACCCAGTCTATGACACTTTGTTATGGCAGCCCCAGCAAACTAACATAGTAGGTGCTTTCAGCCCTAAATACCAGCTTTTATTGACCAAACAATAAACCTTCAAGCTCTATTGCCCTCATAAGATTTTTAAATATTTTTCAAGATTTAATAAATGGAAAAATGGATAAAGAACTCTTTGGGCTAGAGCTTTTCAGTAAACACATAAATCTAAAGTAAACAGAGATCTTCATTCTCTTGCATAAGAATTTTTGGTCAGATGGGGATCTGCTTCATAGAGGTAGCCTTTAAGCATCTTATGAGTCTCATTTTCAAAGGCAGAGGTGAAAGGCTCAAAAAGCAAATGTTTGCTAACAAAATATAAGTCCTTCCTGCCAGTGAACACAATTATTTACAATATACATAATCTCTTATAATCACTCTCAGTGGAATAGGAGATGGCATAGGCCAGTCTAGAGGAAGGAGTGCTGAAAGGGAAGAGGAATACAGATCTGTATACCACAGCATTTTTTTTTTTTTGAGACAGGGTCTTGCTCTGTTTCCCAGGCCAGAGTGCAGTGGCATCATCATAGTTCACTACAACCTCAAACTCCTGGGTTTGAGCAATCCTCCTGCCTCAGCCTCCTGAGTAGCTGGTACTACAGGTGCACGCCACCAAGCCCAGCTAATTTTTCTATTTTTTGTAGATACAGGGTCTCATTCTTGCTCAGGCTGGTCTCAAACTCCTGGGCTCAAGCGATCCTCCTGCCTCGGCCTCCCAAAGTGCTAGGAATATAGGCATGAGCGACTGTGCCAGGCACACCATAGCATTTTGAATTGTGTATGTTAGACCCAGAGAGCTAGAGACTGGAGTAAATGTACCTATTAACTACTAGAGTAAAAATTCCCACTCTTAGACTCTTCTACAAGGAGCAAGCTGGCTTTTCTAGATGGCACAGAAGAAGGAGAGAATTCCTGGGCTTACTTCTAAGGAGATATGGATTAACTAGAATACAAGGCTCCACCAGATGGTGACCCTGTCTTAGTCTGCTTGGACTGCTAGAACAAAATACTTTAGACTGGGTAATATTTATTTATTTATTTTTGAGCTAGAGTCTCACTCTGTCACCCCAGGTAGAGTACAGTGGTGTCATTGTAGCTCACTGCAACCTCAAACTCCTGGGGTTCAAGCAATCCTCTTGCCTCAGTTCCCAAATAGCTGGGACTACAGGTGTAGGCCACTGCACTTGGCTAATTTTTCTATTTTTAGCAGAGACAGGGTCTCACTCTTGCTCATTGCTCCTGAGCTCATGCAATCCACCTGCCTTAGCCTCCCAGAGTACTAGGATTACAGGCATGAACCACCATGCCTGGCCAGACTGGGTGGTTTATTACTTAAACAACAGAAATTTATTGCTCACAGTTCTGGAGGCTAGGAAGTCCAAGATAAAGGTGCCAGCAGATTTAGTGTCTGGTGAGGGTCTGTTACTCACTTTCTATGTGGATGGTACCTTCTATGTGACCTCACATGGTGGAAGGGGCAAACATGCTGTGTCAAGCTGCTTTTATAAAGATACTAATCCCATTCATGAGGGCTCCACCTTCCTAAAGGCCCCACTTTTAGCGTTACCACATAGGAACTCAAGATTTCAACATATGAATTTTGGGGGGACATGAACATTGAGACCACAGCACTGACCAACTCCATTTTTAAGATCCCAGAAACAGTCCAACATGATACAAATCAGTATAAGGGTATTGGTTCCTGGATTTATAGGGCACACTTTATTTACAGACTTGACCTCCAGGCTAACTTTACCTCTAGATGTTCTTTTACATAGGGATGATGAGAGGCAAAGTCAGATATCTCAGCAGCTCTCAGAATTGGAGGAGCTCACTGTTATCCAGAGGTAGACCTGAGGGTATCTCGGTTGAAGGAGAGAAGCAGGAATAGAATCCTAGGATGTTAGAGGTGAAAGAAACTCATGGAACATTTAATCCAACCTTCTTGCTTTAAGGGAAGTAGAAAGATATAATTCACCTCCTAGTTTCCCCTCCTTAGTTTGGGAGGAAGGCATATCAGAGGAAACCTCACACCTGCACATTGGCTAAGCAGAGGGAGGGTTGGAATTTGGATTTCCAAAATCACTCTTGGTTACTATGAGATATAGGGACAAGGGAAGGACTCAGACATCTCACGAAGTGGTGAATGAAGTAGACCACCAAAGCCAGGAGCAGGTGAGGACAAGATGGCAGAGACTCAAGGAGGCCTCAACACCAATGAGAACTGAGATGAGCTAGGGGGAGCATTATCACGCTTTGACCAATCTGAGAGAGTCAAGACCAAAGACTTCAGCTGCAAGCAGCTAGAGACCAGACAGACCGGGCATTGCCATGGAGGCCAGACATGCCAGAGAGGACCAAGGGATGTGGGAGGCCCTTCACTTGGCTGCTCTGAGATCCTGGAGTCACCCCTTTTCCTATACATTCAACTGCCATCTTGGAGAAGAGACTGTGGTGAGGAAGAACCTGAAAGACTGGGAGATTTACCTTCAGGCTATTTCAGTTACTGCATCAGACTGAAATTCCTGGATAGGATCCAACTTATTTATCTTCTTACTCTACCCTTTGTGGGTGGGGTGGTTCAAAAACATCAGCATTAACTACGGATAAAATTTAAAATATACTTCCCCCCGCCCCCCCAGAAAACATCTCTGAATGTGGTGTGATTAAATTTGTAACCCTATGAGAATTTAATGAAATGTGTCACTTTTAAATTTTCCCTTTTGTGATTCCCCCAATCCTGAGTCCTGATTGACAAATCACTGTCCCTCCTGCATTTTCTTCTTCTCTTTGGAGGATAGTTATTTATTCATTATATAAATGCTACAAAGGACAATAAATAAATAAAAAAAACAACCACCAATGGCCTTTCCTTTCCTTCTCTCTAAAGAAATGATTATGGTGAAGGCTTTAACTGAAACCCATAGGAAAAGTTGGACTATAATATTTCCATTAAATTTTCTCAGAAACAAAAATGTCAACTATGCATTCCATGCATATTTGAGAAGAAAGAACAAGATTGTGTTTAGATATGTGGAATGATTTAAGCCACCTTTTCATACCATTTGGTTTTGACAGAGGCAATAATGTTCTCAGTAATTTTTAAACTTTTATATATTTCAGGAATTTTTTTTAAAAACATGCTTTGGATTTATTTTCATTTAAGTTATTATGTGTTTAACAAGAGTGAGTCCACACATGATACCTAAGCTTTAAATATATATACATATAAACTGTTTTCAATATCTTTTCCTTTAAAACAAGAAAATGGCTTTTCTAATTTCAAACAAGTCAAATTTGGAAAAGGTATAAATTTGTATGAACATCCTGCATCCATGGTGATGTAATAAGTCTAGAAATAGCCTCATTTCTCCTTTCTTGCTTTCTTATCTCTGATTTTTGCATCCAATTATGTTTATCAAACAGTATTTTTCTATAAGGCTGCATTCCTTTTAAAAAGTGTCTATTGGTATATCTTTTAGGCATCTGGAAATCTTATTCTATAGCTGGCTCTTGGTTATTTCTAAGAATATGAATGGAGAGAGTGAAGTGGAGTAAAAATAAATTTGAGGGCAATGATTGAAATTCATAAATAATCCAAAAGCCACACTTGAGTCTACTCTCCCCAGACCCTGATGATAGTTTTTCCCTCTCTCTCCTCCCAACTCCTGCTTCTGGCTGATGATCACAGCAATGACCTTGACTCAGAGAGGCAGAGAAGACAAGAAAAGGCATGCTGGTCATCAGCCCTTGAGGGATGACTATATGTGTAGATGTGCTGCCCTTCCAGGCCCAGAGAGAGACTTTCCCTTATGGAACAAAAAATAAAGCTAACTTACAACTCCAAGAGAGCTGCAAGCAAGGGCTAAGAACTTCAGCCACTCGATTTCCTCGGTGAAGCGACCCACATTCATCACACCATTAAACAGATCTGTTGGGAGATTCAGCACCTTCCACATCTGGGCCAGCTCATTTGCTTGGATGATCAGTCTGCCACCAACCTGCAGGGTAGGGGACAGACAAACACAGAGGATGAGGAAGAGGTTGAGAGAAAGCCCTGAGAAATACATCCCCACCCCAGACCTGTGCTCCCAGCACACAGCAAGGGGCAGTAAAAGATGACTCTGTTTGGCAGTTCTCTTTGCAAAGCCTAGTGGAGAGCATGGTGAGATATAAAAATTTAATGATTTTTTAAACTTCAGATGTCAGAATTATGGGAAAGACATACATTTATACTACATTTTAATTTTTTTCTGATATTTTTATCATCTGCTATTTTAGTACTAAGATGTCCCTATAGGATAGATAGGACAACCTGAAAACAAAACCAAGGGGCAGAGGACTTTGCTGAGACCATTAATTAGTGGTAAATAAGACATTAGGTTTCTGACTTCTAGACTGCACCGAGTTCTTAGCACCGGACCTCAAATGCATCCCTCATGCTTCCTCACAAATGATAGGGAATTCCCATTGTTACCTGAGTCTACTATAGAGCCTGTCTATGTTCATTGAACAAGGTACTTGGTGGTTAAAAGGAGGGAGAGAATGAAGGGCTGGTTCTTGGCCAATAATACAACAGGCCACAGGTGCCTCCCGTGAAGCCATGCATCATCTCTCATGACCCTCTGATCTAGTGAAATGCTAAACCTCTGGGACCAAGGTAGGTAGCCAAGTCAGTCCTGAATCACCCCAAAGCACTCTTTCCTGCATCCTAAAGCAAGGGATGGTGGTTCTAATCCATATTTCCTGGGAATTGGCCAAACCACAAACTCTCAAGCCAGAGCCTCTTCCTCTATTCACTAGGCTGCTCACAGGATGATGCGGCTATGAAGAGAGTCAGGGCTTTCCCTAAAGCTAGGCTATGTCTGCACCTGGGACAGCTGGGGAGAGCTACCATATGCCCCTCCCCAAACTGTGATTGGCATCATATTATGGTCTTGATTAGTAAGGGAGACACTGTTGAGGAACTAGGGACCTGTGCTTTTCTAGAGAGAAGGGATTAGCATTGCATTGAGCCCCTGGACATCCTGCCAGCTTCAGGGGAATCTAGGATGACCCCACGGACAACTCAACTTAAAGCCTATTTCAAGACTGTTTCTATTTCCCCAGGGGAAGATTTACTTTCAGGCCATGGTTTATTGAGTTTCAAGGTGGTACTAAGTGGTCAGCTGACTGGCAGGAGGACAATGTCTGTATCCACCCAGCCTGAACATCATCCCGCATCCCCCTCGATGCTGCAGTTCAGTCCTTACCCGAGAATGCAGGATCTTCAACAGCTCAGGTGTTAGCTCTGCCCAGTTAGACAAAGGGACTCGCTCAGACCGCTCTCCCACTGGAGGAACCTCTCCACGGGACAAAGCCCCAAAATAACTACAAGAAAAAAGTCGGAGAGTAGAGGAAGCATCCTATCCACCAGTGGCCTCTGGCTGCTTTAGGAATCTGCCCACGTGTTTTTTGAGGGAAGAGGGCAGAGGAAAGAACTTTTGTTAAGTGGCTTCCATGTGTCAGACACCGTGGTTCATTTACATATGGGAAAGGCCTGAATATGTTACTGTCTATTTAAGATGTAGAGAATGCTTAAGGAATAAAAAGATTTGTTCAGAATAACTAACAAAAGTTTGGTGTGCAATTCCCTGGAGCATATTGGGTCCAGGTTTTCGTTTTTCAGTCATCTCAAAGAGTTTTATACACACACACACACACACACACGTATATATCATAGGAGATCTATATAGGATATTTTCATATATACACATATATATGCAATCTTGGGAAGAGAAGTTAGAAGAGAACTAAAGTGATTTGCATAAGAAAGGGGAAGAGATCAAGGTGCTATAGGGGTGAGTCAGGAAGGGTTTCTGGGTGGAAGTAGTGAGGCTCCAGCTTCTGGAGGGAAGGGAGAGAAGGCTGGCAGGGCACTGAGGGAGGCCAGGAGAGAAGACAAGCTAAAGAAGTATTTGAGACGACCTCATATTATGTGGTATGTGTGAAGTAAAACCCTTCTCTATCTTCCCTCAAAATTTTCAGTAAAATCTGCCTGCTCTCTAATGCTTTGTGGAGTGGAGTTCCTTGTGGGGCAAGGTGGACAAAGTACTGAGTCCGATTTCAGGATTGGCAGGGAATGGACATGAGCAGCTGACATGTGGGTCATGATACCGTATGGCAGGGTCTGTCTTCTCCGTCAAAAGCCTAGTGATTGAGTATCCCTGAGTCACAAACGTCTGTCCCTTCCTGCTTTTTCCCCTCCACTACTTTCTCTAGATCCAGAGAGCATAAAAGGAATATAGAAGGAATCTTGTGAAAGCCCATTTTAGGGTCAAGCCATACAACGATGGGGCTAACCACTGCCCATCTCTAAGCCACATAGCAATGCAGAGCTGAAGCTACATGGACTAAAGCAATACATACCAGTCACCCCTTGGTATGTCATCAGTAGAAAGGGCAGAAGAAATACTTTAAGGCCATCATTAACAATGTGCATGACAAATCTCTGCACACAGATCAGTGTTGGAGTGGGTGTGGGTACAGTGTGAAAACAGGAGCAGGGTGTGGCCTCAGGCTTTATAACCAGACTTGGGAGATATAAATGGGAGGGGCAGAGATATACAGCAACTCATTTCATAGAAGTGACCACCCAGGTAGAGAGTGATACTCAGCAGCAATATCTTTGGACTTTTTAGTGGATTTGATTAGAGAACATGGAAACAAGGCTGTAGTCACAGACTTAGTCCTCTGAATTATTGAGCTTCCTTTGCAAGTGAACAATCCCATGGTCCTACACATATATTGCAAATTTGTGTTGTCACACATGCCAACCAGAGGACAAATAAGTATATGTCTTGCCAATGCCTTTCTTTATTGACAGCAGGGAAATTCTTGCTTGCAATTAATTAAATACACATTTTGTATTCGAAATACTTTGTGGAGTTTTATTCTCTAAAATGCCACAGGTTTGTAAGTCACATAAATCATCTGATAAGTGCTTTTCATGTCTGAATGGGATGGAGAGTACTCTTAGGTCAAGCTCTCCTTTTTCATTGTAGTTAAACTACAAACTTATTTTTTATGGGTGTCTAAAAAATTTATAGCACATGATACAATATGGGAGCAAGAAGGCTACAATTGTGGAATGTTTTCTTCCATAAATGTCAGGGACAATACCAAGAAATGCCATTTTTCTTATAATGAAATAGCAGTACAAGAACAATAAAATAGGTTTTAAAACTATTGTATAGTATAAAACAATGTCAGTCTGACTCCCAAAGGAAATTAGTCTTCTGATGCTAAAGTTCAATCTTAGAGGTAATATATAAAATTTAGAATGGAAAACTAAACAAGGCTCATTACCAGGCAGAGAAATACCATTTGTCTGTTTTTATGAACACCACTGACTTATTTTCCTTTCATTTGTGAAAGCTTCATCCTAACTCAGCCCCAAAGCACAAGAGCACCGGCTCAGAGACTCTGTAAGGCGTCTCTCAGATGACGTGTTGTGCCTTGGCAAAGGTGTCCACACTTTCCCCCCACCATCTGCTCAATACACCTACTTACAACCTCAGGCTGAGGACATCTCCCTTCCCCCAGCCCACGGGTTCCCTTTCGACAGCCTCTCTTACTCCCCCTTTCCCACTGCAACACTACTAAGGTGGCAATCATCAAACAGGGAACACGGCCTGAAAAGTGTCGGCGAGGTCTAGTTAGCTCCTAACTCCTGCCCCAAGCCCTGGTCCCTCAGTTTCAAGCAGGTGAGTTTGTCTAAGAAGCAATTTCATAGCTGAGAGGCTTTCTGTGTAAAGCTGCTGCAGGCCAGCAGCTATTGTTGTGTAAGCTCCATCGATCTGGCATCCTCTGAAGGTCTCTCCCCCAGGAGGCACCTGTGTTGGAGGCACACTGTTTTCAGCCAGGCCTGACCTCCTCACCCTGCTCAGCCTCCTTTCTCCAGGACGCGATCTATACTGTGTGGACATCTTTATGTTGCAACAGCTCAGTTCAAAGAAACACTAAAGAAAATAATTTACCCAAAGCCAAGATACTACGTGTCTTTGGTTGGGTGCAAGTATGAGTTTTAGCAGCAGTGGAGGAAGGTGTCTGATTAAAGGGTGACACCAGCTGGACCGCCCCCGCCCAGTCCCCCCAGGAACACTGCTGCCATCTAGTGGTGAGACAGGAGAACGAAGAAACGCTGGCTAAATTCACCAGAGATTCCCAGCCCTCCTTTCCACCGGGACAGGGGGAAGGGACGCAGCGGTGGGGTGTGTGTGCGTGTGCTGGTGTGATGTGGTAATCTAACTCTTGCTGCTTGTCTCAGGACAGTGGGCCTATTTCCCTGGCGTCCTACTGCTCGGTCTCACTCGCTTAGGGAGGGCATCCCATCCTCGCCCAATTTGATGTAGTATTTTATGTGTGGATTTTAAAGCAGCAAAGCAATGCGAGAGCTGAAAATCACAAAGATCATGCTAATCCGGCCCGACTCCCTGGCTGCAGCCATGACAACCTCCTCACGTCTTCCGGACCGCCCTCCCCAGCCCCGCCCTCCGAGGGGGCCGCAGGTGAGACAGGAGTACGTACTCTGCCGCCCACTGGATCAGGTCCTGCGGCTGCGTCCGGATGGCGGCTTTGGTAAACTGCTTCAGCAATTCCGGCAAATCCGGCGGGATGCATATTTGCTTGTCTGTCTGAAGCATTGATTGGTTGACCTATTCGCAGGAGAAAAAAAAAAAAAAAAAGAAAGAAGATGAAAACTTCGAATCATAAGATGACAGCAGTCCTGGAGGTCACCCAGCCTCTGACACTCTCAATTTTGGGGACTCCACTACTCCCGCAAGACAGATGGATTCTACTGTTACACAACTCTAAGATTAGAAAGCAGTTTACTAATCCCTGCCTCTTGTTGTAGTTATGTCCTTTACATAAAAAAGAACACAGTACTGTTCATTTATAAAATAGAGATCAACAAGAAGTAAACAAATATATCTTCTAATGATATCACCCTAAAATATTGGATTTGTCTCCTTCCAGAACTTTTCAATATAAATATATATGTTTGTAAAAATAAAAAATGAGGTTGAACAAAACAGTGAATTTACTCAACAGCATATCATAAACATCTTCCCATGTCATTCAACTCTTGTTAGCTGGGTAAGAATTGTAGCAAAATCTATTCTGTGAATCCTTTATGATTTAAAATTAGGTTATTTCTAAATAAAAATAACCATTAAGCAGCCATTCAATGAACATCTCTCTTTATAGCTGCATGTTCTTATCTACTCTAATAGTAAGAGAAAAAACTTGTACATTTTCACACAAAAAGTTCCAGGACAAATTGAGACAAAACATGAAAATCCATATATATAGTTCTATATATAAACAACAGATTAAAAGATTTTGTCTGCTTTTAGTAGAGAAAGGGACAGACTAGATGTACTAAAAAACTCCCCTTCAAAACACCTAGATGCCAGACTAATGTCAGTAAACACATCTTTCAAATTGCCTTGCTGAGCTTGAAATAATGTGACAGAAATCCCCAAGTGCCCAATAGAATAAAGCAGGATCCAGAGCGGTGAGCAAATGAAGAAATTAGGGCAGACCTGAGGGCAAAGGCAGATGCCAGAACTTGAAACTTTGAGATAAATGGCTAGCCAAGGAGGGATGAGACCAGGGCTTGGGCTCACAAAAAGCAAGTGGCTGGACTAAAGAACTCTCCTTCTGGACTAAACTTGAGCTCTCGAAGGGACTATACCCTCAGTGTAAAAAGGTAAGACTGAAAATATAACATCTGCCTACAGACAGGGGTAAGCAACAAAAAAATCTGTTTCCATTGCCACTTCTTGTTGGAGGAGAAATAGTTCCCCAAGGCTTTGTAGACAAAGGCTAGGTCTAAGTTTTAAATTTATACTAACACCAGCCTAGTTGGGAAATCCCAAGGCAAGAAACTAAACTGGTCTTAGGTTGGTGGTACTCTATTACTTTTTACTCTATGTTCTTTTATTTGGAGGATAAAACAATGATTAATTTTAGACTTCATAAAAACTCAAGTATGCATAAAATTTTACTATGTGTTTTTGACTTTTTACAAAGTGTTGTAAAAGTATTATAATATTAGAAAACTAATACAACCACCAAATCTGTAGAAAGGAGAAAAGGAATTAAATACATACACACACACCCCCCTTGATCAATCCAAAAGAAGTCGAGAAAGGAGGGGGAAAGCATAGGAAAAGTGGACAAATAACACAATAGAAAATAATCCATGCATATCAGTAGTCACAATAAAAAGAAATGATCTTAAATGTGCCAGTTAAAATACAGGTATAGCTACATCTGGAAAAACATAAAGACGTAAAGACTGAAGGCAAAAGGATATAAATAAGCAAATAATAACCAAAAGAAGTTGATGTAGACATATTAACACCAGACAAAGGAGACTTTAAGGCAAAGTTCACTTTTTGGAATAAAGAGGGTCACTACATAATGCTCAAATCTTCAATTATTGAGAAGATAGCACAATTTTCAATAAGTATGCTACAGACATCACCATGGAGGAATCTCACAATGCTGGGTGGAAAAGCAATGTATTGTTTAGGGTTACATATATAAGTTATAATATTATAATAAAGAGTAAGGGGCTGGGCATGGTGGCCCACGCCTGTAATCTTAGCACTTTGGGAGACCAAGGCATTAGGATTGCTTGAATCCAGGAATTTAAGATCAGCCTGAGAAACACAGTGAGACCCTGTCTCTATAAAAATTAGAAAAATTATCTGGGTGTGGTGGCACGTGCCTGTAGTCCCAGCTACTCAGGAGGCTGAGGCAGGAGGATCACTTGAGCACAGGAGCTTGAGGTTGCAGTGAGCTATGACGATGCCACTGCACTCTAGCCCAGGAAACAGAGTGAGATCCTGTCTCAAAAAAAATTATAGTAATAAAAAGTAAGGGATGATAAACACAAAATCAGAATGGCGGTTTCCCCTGGTGGAGGAAGGAGAGGAATGTCATGAGGGAGATGCAACAGGGGTCTCAACACTATTAGCAGTATTCTATGTCTTAAGCTGATTGATGGCTGCCTAGATGTTTGTTTCATTATGTTTATACCTATATTTACATTATGTATTTTATTTTGTATGTATGAAATATTTCATAATTTAAAAAGTTACTGTTACAAGTTGTTTCTGATGACTTTTTGGTCCATTTTGTCTAGCCAAGAGTAATGCCTTATTTTGCTCATATTGTCTGCACATATATAAAAATATTCTTTTATAATGGTAAAAGTACATAACACAAAAGTTACCATTTTAACCATTATAACTGTACAGTTTGGTGGCAGTAAGTACATTCACATTGTTGTTCAATCATCACTACCAACCATTTCTAGGACTTTTTCATCTTCACCAACTGAAACTCTGTACCTGTCACCAGATGGCCCCAACAAAGCAAATGGAAAATTTTAAGAGTATTTTTCCTTCTCTTAACAATTTTTCTTTAGTCTCTTTATCTAGAGGCACAGCTGCTGAAGGACACCAGATTGCTCAAATGCTACAAATAGCCACATGAGCCCCTGCAGGATGCCAGAGGAAGTCCAGACTTATGCAAAGCACAGGTGCAGACCAGAGCAGGTGACCTCCAGTTACCTTTACCTCGTTAACATATCATTATAATACTAAAAATCACTCCCCCAAGTGAGACTCACTGCCATTTTACGTACATGCAATGTATGAAGAAGCATGTATGTGAACTGTGTTTGTGTGTCTGAAACTCTACTCTACACATTCTTACACATCTTCTTCGTTCTGTATTTAACTCTTGAAAACTCCCACACATCTTTCTTTGTTCAGGGAGAAGGTGTCTTTAGAGCATAAGCTCTCCCTTCTCCATTCTTTGGACACCAAATTAAAACCTGAATGCCTTACCAGTTGGACATTCTTTCTTTGCAGCTGATATAAAGTAGGGAAGGAATACAATACAGTTTTTTGGTAACATATCCATAAGTACTAACTCCCATTTTTCCCTTCCTCCAGCCCCTGGCAGTCACCATTCTACTTTCTGTTTCTATGAATTTGACTACTCTAGGTACCTCATGTAAGTGGAATCATACAATATTTGTCCTTTTGGGACTTGTGCTTATTTCACTTAGCACAATGTCTTCAAGGTTCACCCATGTTGTGGCATGTGTCAGAATTTCCTCTATTTTAAGGCTGAATAATATTCCATTTTAGGTACCCCATTTTGTTTATCCATTTGCCCATCAATGGACAATTCTGCTTTTTCGCTATTATAAATAATGCTGCTATGAATGTAGGTGTACAAATATTTGTTCATACCTTTGCTTTCAATTTTGTTGCATATATGCTGGATCATATGGTAATTGTATTTTAATTTTTGCAGAATCACCAAACTGTTTTCCACAGGGGCTGCAGCATTTTACTGTCTCCACGTATTTTGACAGGATCTTTTAGTTATTGTGCAATTGGTTGGCTTCTATTCTGAAGTCTCACATACCCTCATGTAAATGAAAAGATGGCCCAACCCTAATTAAAGAAGCTCCCAACAATAACAATAACCCTTGGTCAGTATAGAGCAAACAAAAGTAAGCCTTTATTCTACCCCTTGCCTTTTCTAACAACTGTTCTGTGACCTCTCTTCAATTTCGGGCAAAGAATCTCTAGTAATTCTCCATGCTCACTGTCTTTTTTCAATGCTCAGTCCTTCTTTAACCTCTTGCAATTTTTTCTCCTCTCACCATTCTGTTGTTCCCTTAAAAGTCAGCAATTACATCTATTAATTTCTTATAAGTGCCAATTACTATGTTAAGTATTCTGTATATATTTTCTCATTTAATCCTGAACGTATCCCTACCTATGAGGTAGATTATATTATCATTTTATAGATGATGCAACTAAGAAAGAGAATAAAACTTTTGCAATGACAACTAATAATTGACAGAGGCAGGATTTGAACACACACAGTCTGACGTGGGAGGTGGCCTGCTAGATATGACTGTCTTTCCTTTTCAAGACTCTCCCCTCCTTTGATGGCACACACCATTCATGTGTTCTTACTCCTCCACCTCCTTATATCACTCTTCTTCCTCTTTCCTCTTGCTAAGAGTTAGCAATCTCCCCCAAACTCAGTCTTTGGCATTCTGAGCCTGCATCTTTCTGATGCTCTTCTTGGAGAACTCACATCCTCCCATGGCTTCATCTACCACAAAACTGTGTGGACTATACTTGTTTGCCCCTCTCTGACCTCTCACCTGTGCAGCCATTGCCTCCAGGACACTTCTCCACTAAAATTCATTATCTATCTTCCAACCAAGTCTTCCTTCCAAATTCTTTTCTGAAGAATTCTCTCAGTCCTTTGGCCTCAAAGCCCTGGAATCATCCAATCTCTTCAACCTGTTGAATGTCTCTAAATCCCATTGCTGTTTCCTTTGAAATGTGTCTCCCATTCATCCCTTCTTATCTTCACTCCTTTTTCTCTGGCTTAGCCCATCATCACCTATTGTGCAGCCTCCTAACTGGTCTCCCTGTCTTGAATCATTCTCTGGCCTATCCTGTCCAGGGTGTCCAGATCTATTTTCCATGCTGCTTTGAATAGGTCAGAGGGCCCTGCTCACAAAATGGCAATCACATGCTGACTTTCAAGGTTCTCTATAATTTATACATATACTTTTTAAAACTATAAATTTTCTGCTACTCTTTACCAACAATAATTTCCAATATAGTCTATCTACTCCAGCCATTTTCCGAGGCTTAACACTGTCTCACCCACTCTTAATGGTACTCTATCCTCTCTTTCCCTCAGTATGTTGCTAATTCTAGCAGGCTTGCTTGAAGTGCCCTCCTTCTTTCTTTCATCTATTGAAACCCTAACATCCCTGAGATTCATCTCAAGTCCACGCTGTGCCATAGGCCTTCCTAGAAAGCTTGAGTATCATCAAATTTTGTTGGTAGTACACATTTTACCATTTAATCCTCTTCTGCCTCTTATAGCCCTGTAAAGCTGAGCTCCCCACCCATGGCCATGGCAGAATGGGTTACAGGTGTGCTATGAGAGGTTGATGGTTGTAAATTTTTTATTGTAATACAAAATTTATAACCATTTTACAACCATTCACAAATTTACAACAGTTGAAATTATATTTGGATACTGTTTGGCACAGTCAGTAAGCTTCCAGATTTCAGTACTTATTGTTTTTGTGCTGAAGGTTTTATGCACAAAGGCATACACAACACCTGCCACTAGAGATTCTTGTAGAGGGCTTTCCCTTTCTATTATCTCATTAAATACATCCCTGTAAGTCTGATGATTGCTTTAATTGAAATGTATTTATTAACAGTGATAATTTTTCAAATACATAGTTCCTCCTTTGATTTAATTTGCTATTATTTTTCATATTATTTTCTCTCAACAAAGAAGGTAAATGATTTATTTTTATCATCATTATCACTTGTCCCTAATAAAACAATTGGTTTTGCTCATTTTTTCCCATTGTGACTTGATTTGTTATTTATTCACTCTTGGCTTTTGATATTAACAAATATCCAGAATCTGATACTTAATGGACTTTTATAATAACTTATTGTTTATAAAAATAAAAAAACAATGTTTGCCTCTAAAAACAAATAATAATTGAAAATAATTGATTCAGTCAAAGAGACTGTAGGCCTTCAATAAAATCTTATAAAAATATTTTTCGAAATATTTTAATTATACTTGAAATAAGTAATAGTTATATTTTGTAAAAAATACAGAATTCTTTTTTGTCTCATGGTATCATATAACTACCTTTATTTATTTATTTATTTATTTTTTATTTCAGACTCTTATGAGGGTACAAATGTTTTGGTTACATGCATTGCCTTTGTACTGTTTGAGTCAAAATTCTAAGTGTGCCCATCACCCAGATTGTGTACATTGTACCCATTAGGTATGATTTCACCCATCCCCTCCTCCCCCCTCCCACCTGCATGATTTCTGTTGAGTTTTACTTCCATATGTGCACATGAGTGCTGATTGGTTAGTTCCAATTTAAAAGTGAGTACATTGGTGTTTGTTTTTCCATTCTTGTGATACTTAGGAAGATGATCTCCATTCCATCCAGATTGTAACAAAAGGTACTAATTCATTTTTTATGGCTGAGTAGTACTTCATGGTATACATATACCACATTTTATTAAGCCACTTATGAACTGATGGGCACGTGTGTTGATTTCACATCTTTGTGACTGTGAATTGTGCTGCAATAAACATCTAGTGTAAGTATCGTTTTGATAAAATGACTTTTTTTCCTTTGGGTAAATACCCATTAGGAATCCCAGTAGTGGGATTGCTGGATCAAATGGTAAGTCTACTTTTAGTTCTTTGAGGAATCTCCATACTATTTCCATAGAGGTTGTACTCAGCCCTACCAACAGTGTATGAGTGTTCCTTTCTCTCCACATCCATGCCAGCAGCTATTGTTTTGGGACTTCGATAAAAGCCATCCTCACTGGGGTTCGGTGATATCTTATTGTGATTTTGATTTGCATTTCTCTGATGATTAGTGAGATTGAGCATTTTTTCATATGTTTATTGACCATTAGTCTATCTTCTTTTGAAAAGCTTCTGTTCGTGCCTTTTGCCCACTTTTTAATGGGGTTGATTTTTTTTTCTTGCTAATTTGCTTGAGTTCTTTGTATATTCTGGTTATTAGCCCTTTATCAGATGTATAACATGAATATTTTCTCCCATTCTTTAGTTGTCTATTTGCTCTGTTGATTGTTTCCTTGGCTGTGCAGAAGCCTTTTAATTTAATCACATCCCATTTATTTATTTTTGTTGTTGCTGTGATTGCCCTTGGGGTTTTTTTTCATACATTTTTGGCCTAGGCCAATATCTAGAAGAGTTTTTCTAACATTTTCTTCTAGAATTCTTATGGTTTCATGTCTTAGATTTAAGTCTGTGATCCATCTTGAATTAATTTTTGTGAGTGGTGAGAGATATGGATCCTGCTTCAATCTTCTACATGTGGCTATCCAATTTTCCCAGCACCATTTATTGAACAGGGATTCTTTCCCCCAGTGTATATTGCTGTCTACTTTGTCAAAGATCAGATGGCAATATGTACATAGTTTTATATCTGGGTTCTCTGTTCTGTTCCATTGGTCTATCTATGTCTACAGCCTATTTTTGTGCCAATACCATGCTATTTGGTTACTATAGCCTTTTACTATAGCTTAAAGTCTGGTAAAGTGATGCCTCCAGATTTGTTCTTTTTGCTTAAGCTTGCTTTGGCTATTTGAGTTATTTTCTGGTTCCAAATGAAGCATAGAATTATTTTTCTAGATCTGCAAAAAATGATGTTGGTATTTTGATGGGGATTGCATTGAATCTGTAATACTTTGGGTAATATGGACATTTTAACAATGTTGATTCTGCTGATCCATGAGCATAATATGTTTTTTCCATTTGTTTCAGAATTTTAATTATTAAACTAAATGGTGATTTTCCAAAATTCCTCCTTTACTTACCAAATGCTTAATTTTCCAAAAATTTTA